>JARFOD010087587.1:0-18384 GCA_031763545.1 Mopalia muscosa | reverse complement strand
ATAGATTGATCAGTGGATCTACCTCTTTTAAAACCAAACTGAAGATCAGTAGTAGATAGCATATGCTCACAATGCCTGAGTAAGAGTAACTCTATTACCTTAGAAACTATGGTAGCCACTGCTATGGGTCTAAAGTTGTCTGAATTAGTTATATCAGCAGATTTATTTTTGACTATAGGACTTATCACAACATGCGTTAATTCTGTCGGTAGATAACCATGACAGAGCATTGCCTGTACACATAACGAGAGATGGTAGCTTAAACTGATTGGAGCATACTTAAGATGTTCTGCAGAGATGTTGTCAAAACCAGGAGATTTATTACATTTTAGCTCCGAAATAATATCAAAAATAATTTCCCCAGATAAAAAAGAGCTGTTTGTGGCATAATTTACACAATCGTCACGAAAAGAGTTGATGACAAATTCCTTGTTACTACATGATTTAACATCATTTAATATCGTTCTGAATTTGTCACGCCATAACGACGAAATGGCGGCGTCACCTACAGCATCATCAATTCTGGAGGGACGAGACATGGACCTAGCATTGGAATTTCTTACATGTTTCCAAAACTTTTTACTAGACAAATTAGTAAGTGATTGGACCATTTTATCAGCACGGTGATTTTCTTCGTATTTCTTACAAGACCTTAGGGCATACTTAAATCTTTGTCTTGTAGACCGCATAAAATCTGAAACTGGTCCAGACCTAGGACTTCCATGTTCTCTCCAAAGGAGAAAACATTTGGAGATAACATTTGTAAAGATAACATTGAACTCTTCAATAGCATTGAACTCTTCAAACAAACTGCCCTTAGCCAGGAGGTGCAGACATAATACATCATGTTTTATTTTGATACCGCATCACACGATTGCAACCAATCAGAACATAACAATTAGACTTAAAGTTTTCTTTGTGTTCTTCACGTGAAAGCGTTCTCTGGTAAAGCACCGTAAATGGCCGACACAATTTTAAAAATCGCTAGAGCGTTAATTTATCTAACTAGTGTTGTCTTATGGCAAACATCTATACCAAACACTGGGACAATTACTTCTGGCCTAACAAAACAAATAGAAGCATTAAAAAAACAAAAAACATGACGATTTATCAGCTTTTTGACAAATAAAACAACCTCAAAAATGTCATTAAACACTCATTAGCCAGTCGTATATACTTCATTTCTACTTAAAACTCCAAATCAAACAAAACAAACTAGCTATCAGATTCACCAAGGCTTTAATTTTTGGAAGTTTTCATATTGTAGTCAAGCGCCCTTGTTCGAATGATTTGTGTAGGATGGCATCCCATACGTTATCTGTTTCATGTTGGTCTGCAAATTGACTCTGTTCCAGTTATTCTTATCTACGTATATTAACGATGAAATCTTCTGAAAAGAATCCGATGTGCCACACAATCTCTATATTTTTGATCGCACCCCATCGGGATTCAAATCCTTGTCTATGCTTAGCTATAGGTATTTTTTGTATACGAGGGCTTGTGTTTGTGGTGATCTTCCGGTGTACAGGTGTAGAAGGGAATCTATTGTAAACTAGCAAACACTTGTGTTGGAAAGATTTAGTTTTTGGTTGAAGTTATAACTGAGTGCAATCTTATCGCGTCTCTGTAATCCGTAAGAAGGCTTTATTGAACTAGAAATGGGTCTCTAGGTTGCGACCAGACGCTGAAGGTCGATTGGTTTGACCATTCTGATACATTATAGGCTGTGGGTTCCACGAAGTCTGTTGTTCCACAGCCTAATTCCCTTGCAGCCATTCTAATCGATTAAGCCATTTTCATGAGTGTTTGCCCAAAGGATTAGTGATAAAATTTACCAAGGAAACTGTTCGATTCCAGAGATAAGATGCCGTTTGGTACATAATAAGTGTGGGCTATTAAATTACCTACAATACTGACCAAACCCGACCAATGCTTTGGTTATACATTAGAGAATAATAACAAAAAAAAAACTAGTAAAGCATGAAAAGAACGGCAAATTTATGCCATAGAGCTTGCACGTATATCAAATCTTTACTCCAAAACGTTGCTTCAGAATGGTACTACAGGGCTTAAATCACTGCACTTTGCAATCGACTCCGATTATGCAAGTAGTCACGGTCTGGTCTGGGTTTCTACTGAATGGACAGGTATGGTGTTAAGTTGCCTTTACAGAAGGACGCCTATACATCAAAATGTCAATAGTGGCCCAGTGTCTGACTACTAATTTTACTTTCTGGTACTGTCCACGTGTTCAAGTCCGCCCGTTGACCATCAAGTATATGAATGAATCAAACGGTGTGGCTTTCGTAATCGCTGTTGTTGTTTTTACGAGTTTTTCTCTCGGTAATACCACAATAGCTGTAATCCTTGTGGGCTGAAGGATTGGTTTAGATTCCGAGCAGCCGGTCGATGATAATTTAAGCTATCCTGGAAACGTCCACACAGCTGTCCCAGAAGCGTGTTTTCCCCACTAGTCTTTATATACGCTATGACCACACGCCCGCGTTGTTTCACTATTAAAATTGATTTCAAATAATTCAACTGTAAATGTTTGTTCCCATAGGTTTTTTTTACAGACAGCAGAAATAATCGCTCACCAAATAGGAAATCACCAATTGAACGACAAATTGAAATATCTGCAACCTATTTAGTTGACTTTGTTTTGCAAAAGGTTCTTTGCTTAGAATTATAACACATTTCACTTATCGTGCTATTGAATTATCAAACACTGATGTGTCAAACTGTTACATTTCATGTTAAAGACAAGCAGGCAAATGCAATTTCTCTTTCTGATTTTGACAGCCATATGTTTTTTCTCGCTTATATAAAGTATATATACAGTTATAATTCAAACCCACTAAATTGTGATACACACACAATTGCATATGGATCCTGTTGACGAAAATATTTCACAAGTGTACTAACAGCCATCAGAAACAAAACAAGCAATTGGTGACTCACACTTACATAAAAAAGCGTGAGTGGTAAATCTTGTACCGTTTTACCCTTTTCTGAATGGAACCGCTGAGAATGAATTGCTTACGAAAACACTTCTACTTGGGTGATAAAGGTGAGCCCTTGGTTAGGCTATGGATTTGTTCATAGAGGTTGTTGTCCCAAGTGAACTAGGTTGTGCTCAGGCACATACGTGTTAATTCGATGATTTAGTGACGGGTAAGGTGGTGTTCAGTGATGAGTGGATTTCTAATAATCGATCATGTAAAGTTTGGAGGGCCTCATCAAGGGGTATGTTTGTGAATAAATCCACTATATCGTAGCTTATCAGTCGTCCTACTTGCCGAATACTTTTGATCTTTTCACACACTTCAGCTGAATCTCTAATGTATGAAGAGGCTTCAATACTTAACGGGGAAAGTAGTTTGGTAAAATACCTTGCAGATTCATCAAATACTGCGTCTCTGGAGCAAACCAGTAGCCCGATGTTCATCGGATTTTTATGGACTTTGACCATAGCTCTAGCATATGGGGATTTAGGATGGGATGGGTTAAGGTGTAATATAAATCTTTACTTATCTGTTTGTTGTCTACAAGTTCTTTGAGGAACTTTTATTTTTCTGTAGTCAATTTAATACACCTGATGAAGATACAGGCATATGTATCGAAACGTTGTGTTCTATCACAAAACAAGAAGTGGTTATCCAGAAATTGTATTTGTTACTCCACTTATAAATGTCATTCAAAACTTATAAGTATTAGTTTTGTTTACAGAATATTGTCATGTCAATTTAGAAAAAAAATCTCAATTTTTGTATATGAAATTGACTTTTGAACTGAACTTACAATTGTTTAAATTTATTGGATTTAAAAGCAAGCACATGTATTGTAACTTTGCCTTTTTAAAAGGATGCCTATAGAGACATCTGGTAGTGGATAACATAAGTGGCTGATGGTTGTTTGTTTGATTGGGGTTAAACGCCAAAATTAAGATTATTTTACGTACATAATGGCATGCCAGCTTAACGGGTGAAGGAAACCACCATCGACACGACGACACCAATGGCAACAAGCACCACGGGACAAATACAGGACACTCACACGCAGGGCATTGTAATACTTCACAAACAGATCAGCTTTCTGTTCTACTTTAGCTCTGAATGCACCCAAGCCAACGAACCAGCCATGGAACCAATCAGTCCACCAACCAACCATCATTCCAACCAACTCATGCAGCCATCCAACCAACTTATCGACAAAACAACCAAACAACCAACAATACATCCAATCAACTAATCGACATAGAAGCCAACAAGCCAACCAACAAATCGAACAACCAACCAACAAGCCAACCAACTAATCGACCAAGAAAACAACAAGCCAGCCAACTAATCGACCAGCCAATCAACAAGCCAACCATCCAGCCAGCCAACTAATCGACCAAACAATCAACATGCCAACCAACCAAACAACTAATCGACCAAACAATCAACAAGCCAACCAACCAAACAACAAATCGACCAAACAATCATCAAGTCAACCAACCAAACAACTAATCGACCAAACAATTAACAAGCCAACCAACAAAACAACTAATCGACCAAACAATCGACAAGCCAACCAACCAATCAACCAAACAACCAACCAACTAATCAAGCAACCAACCAACTACTCGACCAAACAACCAGCCAGCCAACTAATCGACCAAACAACCAACAAGCTAACCAACCAACCAACTAATCGGCCAAGCAACCAACAAACCAACTAACAAACCAACCAAACCATAAATCAATCCACCAATTAATCGACCAACCAACCATCCGATCAAACGTTTGTCCTTGGCGTTCAGTGTTCCGGGAGTTGATCAAGCACTACCATGACATCATTTGAACTGTTCCCAACGACCTGCCATGCTTGAAATAATACCCACTGTTTGGGCGAGCCAGACAAAGTCCATCCACTAACTGGATGCATCTACTCAAGCTGACACGCGTTAATTGTAAGTGTGGACGGGTGATTATGTCACGATTCGTTATCTCTTGACTGACATGGTGGGCGATAAATGATCAGTATATGACATGTCACGACAGATAACATTATGAGCTCTGTAAGCGCTGGGCGGATATTGGATAATTCTAAATAAATGGATTGTTCATACAATTGTTAAGTCTATATCATATTAAATGTATAAGGCAAGCACATTTTTCTGTCTTGGTTTGTTCAAAATTTATACAGGATGCATTTTCAACTAGGCGTTTTATCATTGGTCCAAACGTAGAATTGAAAAACTGGATAAGAGCGAAACAGCGACTATCATCTGACCGACGAACTGAAAAGTTTCAAAGTTTTAATTAGTCGTTGACTAATTCAAATAATAATAATAATAAATTCTATCCGGAATAATACCACAATTAACGAGTACACATATCCCATACACTCACACACTCTTGAGCCAAAAGTCGCGGCTGTTTTGTATTTTACCTGCAAAATTTTCAACAACGAATCACACTGAGATGCTAAACGATAGTGGTAACAACTTAACTGGGCGTGAAATAGAGCTTACAACTGAAATTCTTTGTTATACAATTTTCGGTGTATCGGGGAGTTAATGATGTCTCTATTGGTGACACTGTTTACTTTGTAACTGAACGACGAGGCCTGAATAGTTGAGAGAACACCTTTTTGCACAGGAATTGTTGTTTCCAATAAAGAGAACACAGGCGAGGCTAACTAACTGTCTTTCAATCAAAGTAAATACTTTTAAAGATAGCTATGGGATACAGTTTGCCTGCTAAACATTGGTGAATGGTACAATGGGCGGTGTAGTTTGACTATATATCCACAAGAGCTACACAAAGTGGACAGACCATCATGACAACAAAACCCATCAAACGTTAATACAGTCACGCTATTGTTGTGTCCACTAAAGCTTTTGGCAACACAATGCTGTGGCTCGCTCAGATGGTTGGCATGTCGGTCTAATGATTCAGAAAATCAACAAGCTATTCTGATGGTCAGCTGTACAGGTCACTCTCGGTATTATTTACTCTTTAACCCTTGTTGTGGTCGGCTTTTGTTCCATAATGGATTTCAGGTGTCCATTTCAAGTAGGACCTCTGCACTCGTGAATTACGTAACACGAGAACAGAGTCATGCGATTGGTTGAAAGGAAGCGGCGCGTGCGAAAGTTCCGAATGGCAGGTAGAAGCAGACGACAGGTCGGAAATTGGAATATCTATGAGCAGTGGAACGATCAGTTTCTGACAAGGAATTGTCAAATGTATTGTTCATTTAATAAAAGAAATGCTTCATCCATCATATACGCCATTCACAAAAATCCTCGAGACAGGCATCGTCAATTAGAGTCGCGGTTTGGATGTTCGAGGGACAGACACGTTTAAATATCCGTGCATTCTTTACAAAAGGTATACTCGGATTCGACTCGACGTGTTATATAACGATGGTTTGAAAGAAATTCACCCTAAAATAAAACCCAGGTATACATTATATTATTATATAGGATTCTGTACTTATGTAGGTTTAAAAAACAATGAATATGAAGTTATTCAAACATAAATTGAAATAATGCACATTGGAGAAATTTGTACGAATTTAGTAAAATGGTCCGATTGGTTACAGGTCAAATTAACAGAATGTCCTTTGACATTATCACCTCCGCGTCGGCTCAATTGTTTGGGACATTTTATTCATGTGGCAACGAACCAAATTTTACTTGTATGAAATTATAAAACATAATCAAAAGTTTTATTACAGCACTCTTACACTTGATATATTTTCTTTTGGTCATGTTACATGTCAAGTATTGATATTTGACATATAACATGCCAAAAAGAAAATAGTGAAGGTAAGACGTAATTTAAAGCTAATCTGAATAAGGGTTAAAAGAAGTAAATCAAAGTATACGTGAATAGACAGACCGACGTAAGACTGTGTTTACAGAGTAAGGCATGACCAGATATTCTCTAGAAGGAGATCCCTGTAGACTTTTGAAGACTGAGCAGTTTAAATCTTTAAGAACATATTCTGTATACGTGTAAATGTGCTGGATGTCTTCGCGTAGTAACTAGGATATCGACGGCTTGTGACGGACACCAGAAGCGACCGCTTTGGTGTACAGAGACACCGCAGGGGATGTTCCCGGATTGCAGGGACCAATCTTTGACGGGTGGCTGCGGATTTACTGTGCTAATCCCCGCGAAATCGGTGGGATTTCAAGTGGTCGCCCAAGTCAATCGCGCTCACGTGCCACTGATAACATCAAAGGAGTCGAGCTGTATTTTTGCTCGAAGTTCTGCAGCTTACGACAGACCAATGCATAGAATTACATTTTGTGCATGCGTATGTACCTTATATTTGATGATATCTATATTTATTTGATGCCCTGTATGGACGGAACCTATACCATTCTAAAATATAATCGTTTCTACTTCGTACGTCGAGACATTGACTCTAAAGTACACCCGGACCATTTTGTTTTGCGTTTCTTTAATTGCTGATCTGTCGCATACATCGCCCCCATACTCAACTTAGCTGTCGCCCCGGCCTGAGCTAGCTAGCGCGCTAGACAACGATATTGTTCTCAAGGATTCTGGGAGTATAAGCAATCCCGTGGTTACAGTATGACATCGCCCCCCAATTGTGCTCTCGCGAGAATTACTATAGTGGACGAGACTAAGTACGCTATACGGTGTACGGGTGTTTCTTAGAGTCAATGCCTCGACGTGGGAGATAGAATCGATTCTATTTTAGAATGACATTTCACCTCATATTGGCGGAAATTAATACGCGATGGCCAGGCATAGCGTATAAGAGTTATCTTAGTCACGCCCTCTATAGAAATTCTCGCGAGAATACGATTGGTACCTAGACTCGTAGTCATCATTTTATTATGAATTTTTTTCCTTCTATTTTACTGATCTAACAACCGAATGGCAGAAAATACCTGATTTAAACCGTCGCAATCTTACCTCCATGACATTGCACATAGACCGTTTGATCATACACCAGCATACACCCTCTTTGAATGATTTTTGTGTCTTTTAGAAAGCAAACATTAACAGTATTTTCGTTTTTTGGGAATAACATTGTCTTAACTTGAAAAAGATTAAATGTCAGAATTCTGCAAATAGGCATAAAAGTGCGGCATGGTGGTCTCGGTGGCCGGCGATTCCATCCTAACTCTTAGGGTGGTGGGTTCGATTCCCGGACGTGTTTCAATTTGCAAAATTTCCTGAACAAGAATCTGTTCAATCTAAGAGTTTTTCATTCTGACATAACGAAAATACCGCCCGGACCATCATGTGTAGTGATATTCGGTAACATACAGTCAATTGTTCGGTCGTGGTCAGGCAAATTACAACTGTGGTTATATAAATACACCCGGAATATATGCTTTGATGTCATACACCTGCTGATAAATGCAATTGTTTTTCCATTTTATCTTGACCCACATAATGTCATATTACACATTTTCAGCATCTGGATTAACTGTGACTAAGATTACACCTCCACGACGAAATTCCCCGGGGCGCGGTTTATCCCCAAGTTGTAGCCTGCGTTGAAAAGTTAGACGGTACTTGACGGTTACAAAATGATACATAGCGCATATGAAACATACGCCAGATTTCCGGATGTTAAGGACAACATTGGTTCGATACCGCAACAAATATTTGAAGTCCTAGGCTAGGGCATTCTAAAATAAAATCAATTCTACTTCCCACGTCGAGACATTGACTATAACGTACGAGAGTTGTCTTAGTCTCGTCCACTATAGAAACTCTCGCGAGAATACGATTGATGCTAGGGGTGCTGGAGGCATGCGCGGCATGTCTTGTTTCATGAATGGAAGCATCCAGACACTATAATTGAACTACAAATAGTTTCATGAAAGAAACACACACTGTCTCTATTGCAACTAAAGAAGATGGAGCGAAAACTAAAGTGCGATGCAAACGGTGGCCTTCAAACATGATCAATTACGATTGCCACATGTTTATTCAGTGTTACACATTGTTCATAAATAATTATTTATGTGTTGATCGGCTTACATAGAGAAATCATGTCATCAGGACCAAATCTTGGTGGGAATCAATAAATGCCCCCAACTAAGCCTATTAGGGCACCACTGTGACTACAAGCACTTTCTGTAATCAAGCAAACATTTAGTCGTTAATTTGGATGACCCGCAATGGTCGTTATAATAATTTAATAATTTAATTGGATGACCGGCAAAATGGTCGTTTTAATAATTTAATAATTTAATTGGATGACCCGCAAAAAGGTCGTTATAATAATTTAATAAGCGTATATTTTCATTGACAACTTTTTTTTTTGAGCGATAGGCACTTCAAGCTATTGGCGAACATCAAAAAGACACTTACATTCTCTTTCCATATTATTTTTTTTTCAGAATTTATTTCACGTTTTAATAATCAAATCTGGCCGTAGAGACTATATACTGTTCGGCAAGTTCGATATAGAATATTAACCTGCTACACATCTTCCATATAGGCAAGGGTCAAAATGCAAACTTACACTTTCCACCCTTGCCACACTTGGCTTACAAAAGGTGGCGAACATTTCTCTGGACTATTGTTGAAGTAAACAGCCAGTCATTATTCCGTTAACAAAACACGTATGTTGACAACAACCAATCGTGGTGAACTGTCAGATAACTCGTCTGCGATGATGCCCGGACTATTTAATACGACTGAGTTCGTGTGTGCATATGTATATATAGCCTACTTGTCATCCTATATTCAGACCGCCGCTTACTTTGCTTCTGAAAGCTCCAAAGTAATCGGGTGGGTTAAAGAGGCGCCACTCGAAAGTCTATGTTATAGACGACAGTTAACTCAGGGTTTTACATTGCATGTCACAATGCACCACACCACAATAATCCCATAATTCACATGAAATCTCATCAGATCACATCACATCACACTCGCCATCCTGTGTCTAGAAAGCCGCTTACTTTGCTAAAGAAAGCTCCAACCTGATTGAGTGGGGTCAAGGGACGTTATTCGAAATTAGCTTTTGTGAACAGGCAAGGTATAGGAATTGAAAAGAGGCGTGATACGACAATCGTCTTTTCCGCCTTGCCTCGATGAGACCCTCCAGGGCTTAGGCAGTTAGTGGACAGGGCCCGTTTCATAAAACCATCTTAGCTTACGTTAACGTTGCTGTCAGGCTCCATCAACTCCGTCACTGGTCGTCAAAGTATTTACGTTTAACGTAAGGTACGATAGCTCCGTGAAACGGCGCCTATATACCGACTACTTTCGAGTGATGCCGAAGAGTGACAGGCGGACGTGCGAATACAAAAACCATACATTCAGAAAGAGAATTAAGTCAATTTAATTTAATGTGTTATTTTCATTACCCTTGGCCATGGCCCTGCAGAATACTCCCTGAGCTTCCTCGGTCGATCGTAAGAGGCGAGAAAAGAGGTTGCTTTCTGTTGCCCTGGTGTTCGCAGAGCTAAAGGGTAACAGGAAGCAGATTTGTGTGTGATGTTCTGTATTTTTGTCCGTCGTCATACATGTATAAGCAAAATACCCTTGAGTGCGACGTTAAACACCAATCAAACAAACAAACAAACCCTTTCATCTAAAATAATCAAGCGTTGGATTACAAAAAGGCGTACTCCAAATAAAATCAAATCAGATCTTTATTCGAAGTCGGGTCTGACAATAATACAACATTAGCCATGGGCTACTTATTTACCGACTACAACATGAAGTAAATACATTGACCAATAAAAAATAAATACGTACTTTTTACGTAATTTTTGTTAAGAATTAAAGATGTTTTATAAGTTTATTTAATGCGTGATTTCCATTACCCTTTCATCTCAAATAATCGTTTGTTGGCATGCAGGTTAATATTTTGTAGATTGATTACAAAAAAGCGTACTCCAAATGAAACCAATTCAGATCTTTATTCGAAGTCGGGTCTGACAATAATACAACATTATAGCCATGGGCTACTTATATATACTGATTACAACATAAAGGAAATACATTGAACAATAAAAATATATACATATTTTTTACTTCATATGTTAAGAATTGTATGTGTTTAATTTGTCTTATATTTTTAATTTATATATAAAAACGAAATGGTTAATTAGACATTTACATGAAAATATCAAACAGGATTTGGTGATTAGAGTAAATCATCACAAAGCGAATAGGTACATCCATACTAGAGTCATTTTAGTGATTTTTCATATCAGCACACATATATGAAAATCACGTGGAAGTGGGAAACCATTCGTGCACGTAACTACCAACAAAAGTGATAACATAAAATACAATACACGACTAAAATGCGACAATCAATATTCCTTGTGGAAGTTTTTTGAAAAATTGTCATTGGCAAAACGTCCCTCTGGATAAATCATTCCGAATTGATATAGAATTCTTTTCCCAATATTTTGCACCCGATGATAGATTCCTGGTTTATAAAATTTTAGTTAACATGCGCTATAGTTGAATTGTTTTTGTCACTTTAAATATAATTATTGTCTTGTTTTCGTTTTATTGATACGAGTAACCCATATATATATAGGCCTATAGGAGTTCTTCTCTTACAAATGTAGCTGCATGATTTTTTACAAAGTGTGTATTTCATCACGATGGCGTTTATTTTCTACACTTAGTGTTGATTTAGGGTTGCACAACATCGCATCAATCATCGTTATTGTCATTTATGTACAGATTGCCCGGCTTGGTCAATATCATCCCAAGAAACATGCATCCTCAAACCGCGTCAGGGAAACATGGGGTCTGATGGATCGCGCTTCACCAAGACGACCGCGACAAGTCGCGGTTGACACTCGCGAGGAGTCGTCCGCACACAGAAATTTTTACAGTATTTATTTGAAGGAGTGTTTGTCACTCACATTAGGGTGCATTCCACTGACAAGACAAACTCTTTGGTGTTGACACAGCTCGCCTCTTTAGGGAATCCCCCAAACAAACTGAGGTGAAAGATTCCCCGCCGACGTCACATACCAGAAATGACAAACGTTCTACATACGTGCTCGGTTTGTTCGGGAAAATTTGGGACCCAGCCATCAGCTAGTCTCGCTGAATTCCAAGAATGAAGGATGCGTCGCGTTGCTAATTAAAGGAAGATTCAGACCAGAAGAACTGAGCGATTCTAAGACAATCTTAAATGTTTGGCTGTTATCAGTTTACAACTTCTTCAAGCTCTCGCCTACAATATTATATGTTCTAATTACGACACAAAAGGTCATGATCTCGAATTCTGTATCATATTTCATGTTACTTTCCGTAACAGGTAAAGGGATCACGGAATAGGCTTCTGTATTCGCCCAATTTTTCCTATTTAAATTGTAGGCTAGATATCACAAACATTCATTCATTGGCATAACTTAACGGAATCTCCCTGTAACCAGTTTAAAACAAATTAACAAAAAACTTGTGAGCATATTAACCTAAACAACCAGACCGTCTAAACGATCTATATGGCATATGCCAGAAGCAACATTTCTTAGAATTTTTCAATTTGCGACATGCAATTCCTTATACCTGGCGAAATGTAATGCGAGGACTCAGACAACCTCTAATTAATGATGGTTTTACTATTGTTTTAAAAAATACTAGATTCAAGGTATCTCAATTAAAATGTAAAGATTTTTACTGGCATCTTGTAGAGAAATGTGTCACAGAACCAACAAGTTTTAAGAAATGGCGAGAAATTTTGTATGTTGAAACAGTGAGGTTAACAAATAGCTGTAGCTTTTTGGTGAAAACATGCAAAGTGAGCAAGCTACGGTCCTTTCAACAAAAACTTCTGTATCGCACGATACCATGTAAAAAATACCTATTTATGATCGGGCAGATAGATAGCCCAATATGTTCTAACTGTAATGAAATACAATCATTATCACATCTTTTTTATGAATGTGATTCAGCTTCTGTCTTTTGGGTAGATTTTGAACATTGGTTTTCAACAGAAATTAAGCATATTAGTCCTTTAGATAAATCTACTGTATTTCTTGGAACAGAGGCTGTTAAGAGCAAAATATTGTTGAATCATTGTATTCTGATAGGTAAATGGTATCTGTATAAATGTGCATTAGGAGACGAGAAACCAGAGTTTTCCTCCTTCCTATTTGAACTCCAAAATAATGTTGACGTAGAAAAATATATATGCCTGAAAACTGATGGACTTCTAGACACATTTCTAGCTAAATGGGAACCGCTTTATCTGTCACTTCAGTTCAAAGTCAACCATGGAACACTTACTCATACTAATAGCATGTATTGTGAACAAACAACACAACACAGTGTATATTCTGTCAATATATATGTATTTTTTTAGTAATGTGAAAACTAAGTTCTGATATATCTATGTGAGACTGCATTGTCAATGGCAGATTCTGTACTTATCATATGTGATCTCTAAAATTAAAAACTAATAAAGATCAGCTTTAAAAAGTTTTAAGGTTCCCCCTGCCGTGGCTTAGTGGTAGCGTGTGCACTTATTAATCCTGCTTTGATGTACCATTCACTGGATCGTGTCCACCTGTCGACCATCAGGTATATGAGCAAGTGACATGCTGTGGCTCTCGCTATCGAGGGTATGGTTTTTATGAGGTTCCCTTCAGGTTTTCCATCGCAATACGCCGAGGTGAAGGTGAAGTGGAAAATCTGTCGTCAGATAAGTGAAAATACCCTTGAGTTTGACGTTTAACCCCAATCAAACAAACAAACAAATATAAAAACATGTAACTTTAAACGACATGGAACCATATGATGTAAATGTACTAGCACATGTGTACAAATATTTTTCTGACAAAGATTCGTGGACAGGCTAGCTGTTAATTCACAGATTAACTTCAAACTTGTTATGTAACTTCCTCCTGTTAAGACGATGGATGGTTTGGCATTTCACCAAATTGCATTAAACAGATCGACCGTTATAACATTATTTTAGCATATTCATGCCTGTGTTTGTTGTGAACACAATAGGTAAAGAATAAATTTACAGGTAAACTTCAAAGTTGGTATAAAGCTTCGTCTTAAGACATCAGATGGGATTACATTTCACATAGGATTACAATATACAGGGATAAGTAACAGCAAGCTTGAACCTTAAATTGCTGTTGAAATGATGAACTCTCTCACAGAGCGTATGAACTGGAGAGATGCTAAACTGGCTAACAAGCGAAGAAGACCGTGTGTTGAACGAAACTTACTTGATTTCACTCTTTGATACACGTATTTCTATTTTACAGTTGCTATCAGAAATAAAATCCCTTTAAGTACATATAAACATCTGTGTTTAATTCTGTAGAAAGTAGTATTATGACTCAGAGAAATTGCATTTGGGTAAAAAAAACAATCTAATGTAGGACTATAAACACCTTGTATTCGCAGATAAAAAACGGTGGCCGATTAATGGAGAAGAAGGTGATCGATCAAGGCTCTTTTAGTGTCTCAAACTACCATGGCCGCTTTTCATTCATCCATCTGCAAAAATCTAGGCTAGCCCCTAGATAAAATGTAAGGTGTGCAAACCCACCACAGTGGTTGCTGGTTCGACTGGCATTACAAACAACAATATTGGAGATATGACAAACAATAAACATGTACATAGGACAGTTTTATTGCAAAATAAAATTTTATTTGAACAATATAACACACAATTTAAAACATCTATTCTTCTTGGAACTTCTGGGAACCTGGGGTGGGGGTCGTCACCATGCTGGGAACCCTCAGTTCAAAAGGTTAAAGAATCGTTTACTCTGATCAATTACCAATGTTTTACAATCAGTTAACTAAACAAACTCACAATCGTACATTTGTCAGTGGTTTTTCACATAGGCAATAGCCCCATATCAAAGCTTTTAGGCTCTAGTTATAAATATAGTATTAGATAAGTTTCATAATGATGAATATTATAGTCCTCAAAGACACTAGAAATGGTGTTTAAACTTTTTGTGTAGTAATGAAGAAGAAGTTGATATCCATAAACCCATGTTTCTGATATGGAGGAGAAAAGTCTTTGTTTTATGGTTTGTTGGTTTTCCTCAGGGTCATGGGTTTCTGTTTAGTGGTTTTAGTTATGGTAAATGTATTGTGTTATACGGGCAAATTCTCCAGTTGAAGGTAAATTTTGTCAATGTTACTATATGTTAGATATAGATTCATATTATGTGCAGATAACATGGAATAACTGTGAATAATTCATTCCGGACAGGATTAGGTTATATACTATGTCTTGATTATTGAAGCCAAATCTAATAATCTTCAAACATTGACAAGTGGGAATCAAATTTGTGGGAAATGAGTATGATATGGGTTGATGGCAATTAGCACTGTTTCTCGCTACTCTCATCAAGTGGACATTTGAGTGTATTACGAAACACCAGTCAATGTATCTATAATTCATCAATAATAAACCAATAAACATGCCTGCTGTGATAAACATCTCCACTTTGGAGAATAATAGCATTTGGTTGATTTATTTTAAACTGGGAAGAGAATATTGGATAATGGTGATGGTAAAATAGGGTGCATAATAAAGAATCCACAAATGATAATGTCCCAAGTATTTTTAAGGCCTGGACCACTTGGGTTTAAAATGAACCAAATATTTTTTTTCACTCAGATAAAAAGTTAGGTATTTAAACTTTATGTTGGTGAAAAAATAGTTTAGATTTCTAATTACAGACAGTTAAAATTTGAGCCTATAATTTATTTATAACACAAGGCGGATGGTATTGCATTTCACCAAATTCCATGAAACAAAATGACCATTATTACATAATTTTAGCATAGTCATGCCTGTATGTGTTGTGAAGACGATAAGTAGAGAATAAATTCCCCGATAACCTTCAAACTTGGTATGTCGCTTCCGAAGGATTCTGTTAAACACAATTGCCGTTATTACATAATTTGAGCATATTTTTTTTCCTGTATGTGTTGTGAACACGATTAGTAGAGAATAAATTCACGAATTAACTTCAAACTTGGTACGTAGCTTCCTCCTGTTAAAATGGCGGATGGGGTTACATTTCACCAAATTCTGTAAAACAAGATGGACGCCATTGCATTACTTTATAATATTCATTACTGTATATATGTTATGAACACTTTAACTCTGTAACAAATTAACAAATTAACTTGAAACTAAGTCTCCTCTTATTAAGACATCAGATTGGATTGAATTTCTTCAAAAAGCATAGGCACATAATTTTACAATAATTATATTATCTGTATATGTTGTGAACACTAAACCTCTGCAACAAATTCTCAGATTAACTTGAAACTTTGAAATATAGTCTCATCTTATTAAGACAACAGATGGGATTGAATTTTATCAGATTTTGTAGAACAAAATGGATGCCCATGCAGCATTTAACAATATTCATGCCCATGTGTTCTGAACATGATAATTTTTAGATCAAATTCACAGATAAACTTGAAACCTGCAAGTTAGCTTCCTATTGCTGAAGCATAGGATAGGATTGCATTTCATCAAATTGCACAAAGCAATATGGTCCAATTTCATAATTTTTCAATATTCACACTTACATTATAATTTTGAGAACAAATTCTCGGAGTAACTTGAAACTTTTACGGTAGCTTCCCTCAAAAAAGACAAATAATTGGATTTAATTTCTCCAAATTCAGCAAAATAAAATGGCAGCCATTGAATAATTTTAGTATATTTCAGACTTAGAAAATATGTTTCCTCTATTTAAGAAAAATGCAATCCCATTGTTTTCTTAAATGGAGGAAACATATTTTCTAAGTCTGAAATATACTAAAATTATTCAATGGCCATCACTCAAATTCAGATATTCACTTCAAATTTAGCTTTTTCTGTTAATACCATAGATGTGGTTTCACAACAAATATGGCCGACATTGCATATTGCACCAAAATGGTGATAAACACAATAGCTTTTACTTTTTGGTTATTCGAAGAAAAAATTAGCCCCTAAACAAAATTAGGAAAATGTGATTTGACATTATGAGCATATTTTTTTAAAAAAGCCTCTAGTTACTCAGCTTGTTAGAAATTATCATTGGATTTTCACCACATGTAAGATGTAATCCTGAGTATTCAAGCTTTCCAAAAATATATTCATATATATCGTTAAGATTTATAGTCTTCTGCGCAATAGACTAAATACAACAGGTGTTCTGAAAATCGACCTAAGGGTCCATCAAGACCATAAAGTAATTTTTGATACCTTTAATCATATTGAAGAGTAGATCAATTTCCGTTTGTAATTCTGTTTGCGGCCTTCATAATCAATAATTTGCTGTAATACAAATCCATTATGTCATTACTCGTAGTTTAATTAACATCAGACTATTGCAATGATAAATTAGAAGCTCTGTTGTTCTTAGAATTGAGTTGATGGCTTGCTAATTGTCATTATAAAGATCCATCCTGTGAGAGAGATGGCCCTGCCTTGACCTTTGTTAATTAGTGTTGATGGACAATATACCTGTTGTTGGTTATTTAATCTCCATTTCTAAGGCTGACATCGTTTAAGAAACTCTGAAATATACAACTTTGCCTGATGAACAATCTAGGGAATTGAGCCTCTATTGGTTTTCCTCTGCACTTTACTATGGCTGAGTGAAAAGTGACATTCACATAGGTGAAATCTCCTTGAGTAAGATGTTCAACTCCAACCAAATCCTCTCTTAATCCTGTGTAACCCACCCAGTCCAACCCTTTTAATCCCTATCATGTGGAATAGCATTATCTACACCTCCTCACATCATTTGAGGGTGTGTATAAATTAATCATGATCCCCTAATCTCCTGTCTGACTTATACACAGATCTCTGATCTTATTGATTCTCATTTTGACTTAGTTATTAGTAGTCCACATGTTGACTGCTGTATCAGCTATTCCCTCAACCCGGAACACCCACCACTCACATTGAGCGTCTACTCTCATTTCCCCACACAGATTGTTTAGCCACATTTCCCCCAATATCTACCATTATCAGATACATTTGGGATGAAATTGTATATCATTCCACACAGATTCCTTAGCTAAATTTCCCTCAATATCTACAATTATCAGAAACATTTGAGATAATTAAATTCTATTTAATTCTATCAGTACTGAATCAGGACTTTTAACAAAATGAACAAACATACTGTATTAACAGGATGGCCAGGAGCCTAACTCTTATTTATTAACAGGTTAGGTATGAGCTTCAGTCTAATGTATTAATGTCTTAGGCATTAGCCCAAATCTACTGTATTTTTTAGGGGTTAGCCCCAGTCTTCTGTACTAATGGGTTGGTCAAGGATCCCTGTCTATGGGCCCCGTGAGGGAGCGGGTGGGCCATGGCCCTGCAGAATACTCCCTCGGCTTCCTCAGTCGATTGTAAGAGGCGAGA
>JARFOD010087586.1:0-33747 GCA_031763545.1 Mopalia muscosa | reverse complement strand
ATCTCCTGATTTGATAGCTTATTGTTCCTTCATATGGCAGGGTAATGGTAAATGGAGAATTTGGGTGCGTTCTTGTAGAGTTCTTCTCTCTGGGTTTAAGGTTCCGCTGTATTGTTTTCTCTACTAAGTTCTTGGGGTAGCCATTCAGGTTGGTAAAACTGTTTTTGATATGATTTAATTCTGTAGGGAGGGAATCTTCGCTGCATAAGTTGACTGCTCTCTTGGTGAGTGTTGATATAATGCCGGTTTTAATTGTCATTGGGTGATTTGAACTAAATGGGATATATTGGTCGGAGTGTGTAGGTTTTCGATAGACAGTTGTTTTTAATTTGTCTGGTAATCTGCATATTTGAACATCTAGGAATGGTAGGGTATTGTTGATATCTTTTTCCTTTTCCATAGTAAACTTTATCCTTTCGTGTTGGTTGTTGAGGTGATTTAGAAGTAGCTCTGGGTTGTCATTTTCTTGGAGTACAGCAAACACGTCATCCACTTTTCTGTACCAACATACTGGTTTAACAGGTGCTGTTTCTAGGGCTTTATTTTCAAAATCTGTCATATATATTTCAGTTATTACTGGTGATAGTGGTGATCCCATAGGGAGTCCATTGATTTGTTCATAGGTCTTGTCACCCCAGGAAAAATAGGTTGAATTCACACAAGCTGTGATCAGTTCCATGATTGTGTCAGTTGATAGATCATTAACGTTTAGATGAGTTACAATACGTACCTCTCATTAACGTTTAGATGAGTTACAATACGTACCTTTCATTAACGTTTAGATGAGTTACAATACGTACCTCTCATTAACGTTTAGATGAGTTACAATACGTACCTCTCATTAACGTTTAGATGTGTTTCAATACGTACCTCTCATTAATGTTTAGATGTGTTTAAATACGTACCTCTCATTAACGTTTAGATGAGTTACAATACATACCTCTCATTAAATTTTAGATGAGTTACAATACGTACCTCTCATTAACGTTTAGATGTGTTTCATTACTACATCTAATTAACGTTTAGATGAGTTGCAATACATACCTTGTAACCTCCCATTAACGTTTAGTTGAATTACAATACGTACCTCTCATTAACGTTTAGATATGTTACAATAGGTACCTGGCCGCAATGGTTTACCTGAGTTATAATACGCACCTCCCATTAGAGTTTACTTAATACCACACCACAGTTTCGAAGCCCTCATAAAGAACCGGCTAAAATATAGTAGAGTAAAATAACAACAGCTTTGTTGTCATATAAAATTGCCCGGAAGGCTCGGTATACCTGGGATATGCTGACAGTCCGATCGATATTATTATAATACTATTTCAAATCTAACCATCAGAATAAACAACGGTGATGGTATACTCTATAATATTGTATAAAAGACACAGACAAATATTCTAAAAATCAATTTATAAATAGTATCTTAACTCTGTTGCAATACAGTCCAACTGATGTAAAACAAATTGCGTAGACAAATTTATAGAATCTTGACTTCTCTTATTAACGGTACAACTAACGCATCTACTTTATGTATAGCTTATACGGTATATAATCTGACCTTGAACAGTTTTCGGATCGTTCCAGTAATTTTTAGCTTTCATTTTATTTCATACATTACCCAAATGAATTTAATTTATGCACAGAAAAATTCTTACACTTAAAAAATTAAAGGGTCAGCCGTAACCCAACAATAAGTCAGCTAACCTCTCATTAGCGTTTACGTGAGTTACAATACGTACCTCACACTGGGGTTAAGATGAGTTACAAGTCGTATGTCTCACTAGCGTTTAGATGACTTAGATGATGTGCGACATGACAGGGCGTGTCTCGTGAATATAGGTGACTTACATGATAAGTTACAATGAGTACATTTCACTAGGTAAGGTGAGTTGCAATGCGTACCTTTCACTAGAGTTTAGGTGAGCTACAATACGTACCTCTCACTAGGGACTAGATGAATTACAATATATACCTCTTACTAGAGTTTAGATGAGTTACAATATGTACCTCTTACTAGAGTTTAGATGAGTTACATTATGTACCTCTTACTAGAGTTTAGATGAGTTACATTATGTACCTCTCACTAGAGTCTAGATGAGCTACAATATGTACCTCTCACTAGAGTTTAGATGAGTTACAATATGTACGTCTTACTAGAGTTTAGATGAGTTACAATATGTACCTCTTACTAGAGTTTAGATGAGTTACAATATGTACCCCTCACTAGAGTTATGATGAGTTACAATATGTACCTCTCACTTGGGTCTAGATGAATTCCAATACCTACTTCTCATTATAGTTTAGATGAGTGACAGTATGTACCTCTTACTATCTTCTAGATGAGTTACAAAATGAATCTCTCACTAGGGTTTAGATCAGCTACAATACATACCTATCACTACGGTGTAGATGAGTTACATCCACTTTGGTTAAAACCCCTGTACCGCTAACAGTAGTAATACACATATATGATGATAGATTAGCAATGTTTATCTATAAGGGGAACATTGAGTATGGTCGATATGGATTAGAGTAAGCGAATTTTATCGTGATTCGATGACAAACTTCTTCGTTTAAATTAAGACAGACTGAACATTTGAAAGAGAAGTCCAGCCGCCATAGATATACATTATCACTGTCAGAATGATGTATGGCGGGAAGGAATACAATTAGCTTCTATGTCACATTTTTAGTTAAAAAAGGATAACTAGTTTGACATCTTTTGACTTAAAACCTTTTTTCTTTTGTTTAAACGAATTAACATAATACAATTCGTCATAACTTTAAAAGGTTTAATAGTGTATATGACGTTAATGCGTCTTACACTGTACGGATCTTCTACTTACACATATATTTTAGTTTGTGACCGGTATCATTCCTACTAGTACTAATGTTTAAAAAGGAAAGAAAACATGAAAAATGATCGGAGTCTAAACAGGTAGCTGTACGGCCGATTGAAGAGTTGTGTTAAGATCTCATTAAGACAATATATTCCGATGTAAAGAAGTTGCTTAGATCAGAATTTTGTACGTATTTTATTAGGCCCTTTTCAAAGTGCCTTAGTTGTTATATTAGAAAGTGAGGAAGATAAACCCATGCATTAAATCAGCAAGCCAACACTATAGTTGTTTATACATTTCGATATGAAGATAGTCTTCGTTACTAATGAGAAATGTAAGGTCTACAAATGTATAACCAGCCCCACAGAGCTTTTAGTTCGGTAGTGTGTATGCATATTACACTATTACATACAGCATGTTTTAAAGTAAGTTTTCTGTCGTATTGTATTCTACACCAGATGATAACCAACTGCGACACATTCTAATTTACTTTTCGCACCTTTGGCAGGTTGCCAATTTTAACCACTTACTGCAGCAGAGACAGTGTTACATGTGCTTCCGCAACACAACTGAAAACTCGTGTTGATCTTATATTATTTATTTGTGTTGATGGTTTTATATGTGTCAAGGTAATTCGATACCCAGCTGGGCGTGTCAGTCTACTTGATCAGGGGAAATAAACAACATCAATAGCGGCAAGTGTACCAGCATTCCAAACGGGTGTTCGCTTATATCACGGCTGTCACGCCGTGCTCAAGGGTGTTTCACTTATATCACGGCTGTCACGCCGTGCTCAAGGGTGTTTCACTTATATCACGGCTGTCACACCGTGCTCAAGGGTGTTTCACTTATATCACGGCTGTCACGCCGTGCTCAATGCTGTTTCACTTACATCACAGCGGTCACACCGTGCTCAATGCTGTTTCACTTACATCACAGCGGTCACGCTGTGCTCAATGATGTTTCACTTATATCACAGCGGCCAGTCGTGCTAAAGGATGTTTCACTTATATCACAGCAGTCACGCCGTGCTCAATGATGTTTCACTTACATCACAGCGGGTCACGCTGTGCTCAATGCTGTTTCACTTATATCACAGCTGTCACGCCGTGCTCATTGGTGTTTCACTTATATCACAGCGGTCACGTCCTGCTAAAGGATTTTTCACTTATATCACAGCGGTCAGTCGTGCTAAAGGATGTTTCACTTATATCACAGCAGTCATGCCGTGCTCAATGATGTTTCACTTATATCACAGCAGTCACACCGTGCTCAATGGTGTCTCACTTATATCACAGCGGTCTGGTATACACTGTTATACTATGTTATCAGCTAGAAGACCGTGTACTATCTGAGTTACAGTTTTTTTGTGGGTCTACAATGTCGTGGACATTACTATATGGCAGATACATACTTCCAGTTAATAGACTTCTGGTATATACACAATCACCAGAAAAAATGGTGTACTATGAGAATTACATACACAATCATTAGAAGACCGTGCACTATAAGTTTAACATACATCAATTACCAGAAACACGTATACAATCAGTAGAACATACACATTCTCCAGAAGACCGTGCATTGTATGAGTATTGCATATACCATCAACAGAAGACCGTGCACTGTGAGTATAACATTCATCAATTACCAGAAACACGAATACTATCAGTAGAACATACACATTCTCCAGAAGACCGTGTATTGTATGAGTATTACATATACAATCAACAGAAAACCGTGCACTGTGAGTATAACATTCATCAATTACCAGAAACACCTATACTATCACTAGAACATACACATTCACCAGAAGACCGTGCACTGCATGAGTATTACATATACAATCAACAGAAAACCGCGCACTATATGAGTATTACATACACAATCAACAGACGATCGAGCACTATATGAGTATAACATACACAATCAACAGAAGACCGCACACTCTATGAGTATAACATACATAATCAACAGAAGACCATGCACTATATGAGTATAACATACATAATCAACAGAAGACAGCGCACTATATGAGTATAACATACATGAGTATAACATACACAATCACTAAAAGGCCGAGCACTATATGAGTATAACATACACAATCAACAGAAGACCGTGCACTATATGAGTATAACATTTACAATCAACAGAAGACCGCCCAATATATGAGTATAACATATATAATCAACAGAAGACCGCGCATTATATGAGTACAACATACATAATCAACAGAAGACCACGCATTATATGAGTATAACATACACAATCAACAGAAGACCGAGCACTATATGAGTTTAACATACACAATCAACAGAAGACCGTGCACTATATGAGTATAACATACATAATCAACAAAAGACCTTGCACTATATGAGTATAACATACACAATCAACAGAAGACGGCGCATTATGAGTATAACATACACAATCAACAGAACACGGCGCACTATATGAGTATAACATATACAATCAACAGAAGCCCGCGCACTATATGTGTATAACATACATAATCAACAGAAGCCCGCTCACTATATGAGCATAACATACACAATCAACAGAAGACCGTACACTATGAGTATAACATACACAATCAACGGAAGACCGTACACTATGAGTATAACATACACAATCAACAGAAGACCGCGCCCTATATGAGTATAACATACATAATAAACAGAAGACCGCGCACTATATGAGTATAACATACACAATCAACAGAAGACCGTACACTATATGAGTATAACATACACAATCAACAGAACACCGCGCACTATATGAGTATAACATACACAATCGACAGAACACCGCGCACTATGAGTATAACATTTACAATCATATGAAGGCATCAGAGCGCAGTAAGGATAATATTCACCAATTACCAGAAAACCGTATATAATCAGTAGAACATACACATTCACCAGAAGACCATATACTATCAGTCGAACATGTAGTTACAGAAAGACCGTGCGCTATCATTAGAACGTGCTACACCAACAGGTGCACAGTTAGTGTAAGCTAGGTGGAGTGTAGTGTTCCAGGTTGTAAGATTAATATTTTCCGGGCGTTTTCCTTCGTTCCCTAAAAACCCCCCAAAAACCAGGCATATTGACGTCACACATACGACCAAGGTACATTAAGACCATCGATTTGTCCCCCTTTATTGCGAAGCATAGTGCTTAGCTCACCTCGCACTGTCTCATTGTAACCACTTAAAGGTCTTGTTTCCGTAGAAAGTCATAAAGATTTGGGGAGGTTTGTCAGTAAGATTTTTCTTCCTTTGTTACCATTTTATTTTTTTGTGGTTAACTTTGAGGAATTCTTTCAAATACTTCAGAAAAGAGGTCAGCATAGCTATTCAGTGTTTTTTTAGACAGTATGATGCAAGATAATACGAACAAATTCTAAGCTTATTGTTTAATATCTTAAATGCTTGTCAATGAGAAGCTTGAGATTATTTGTTATAAGTAAAACATTATCTTTTTTACACTTCAATAAATAAACCGTGAAAAATGCCGTCTTTTATTTAAATTTGACCACATTCACATAAATGTAATCCTGAGTATTCAAGCTTTCCAAAAATATATATATGGTACAGATTTATATTCTTCTGAATAAGGGACTAAATGCAGCGGGTGTCCTGAAAATCGACCAAGGGGTCCAGAAAGACCTTAAGTTTGTTAACTATTGTGGCTTTTGCTTACCCATGCATTGAGACTGTCACTTATGTTTTGATTATCGTATATCTGATCTGTGAACAAATGCAGCCATTCATGATTTACATGTATAAAACACGTTTTAATGTTTATGAGTCTCGTGATAGCTAGTTGCCTGCTTCATCATAGGTGATGTCCTTCACCCATGTCGGTGGTTCGCCCTCATAAGAGCGAAAAATGCTGGAATACGACTTAAAATCCAAGACAGGCAGACAATATGAACTGTCTATGCCATTATTGTTTATGCCATTGGAAAAAATACTCATTTAACTCATAACTTAATAACGTGCTATACTAGAAAATCTTTTCACTAATATATGCCGGTGTGCAGTCTGATGCTTAATGTTAGGTAGGCCCCCACTGTTAATATAATAAGGCTTGTATCTGTACGAAATAAGCGAGGTGAAAGGCTCTCAACTTGCTATACATACACGTGGGAAAGAAACAGTTTAGGGCTAAGAGTGACTCATTGACATACTCCAATACATGAAGAAATACCCCGGGTACTTTGTGAGGATTTTAACCGTTCGTTCGTCCTACTTTCTGCTGACTACTTTGACCTGACAGTCTGTCAGTGTTCACGACCCAGATGCGGTGTGATAACCGTAACAGATTAACAGGAAATACGAATCCGTTTCTAAATAGTAATCTACGGGTGTTATAAGCGCGAGTGGCCTGTGTCTGTTTTTCCCGCCCAATGGACGAACATTGTCCCACTGAGAAGGGCCAGATAGCCCAACCGTGACCCTGTTTGCTACGCTTAATGTTTGCGCGTTACTGCACTTATTCAATAGTTTTGTCTTCGTGGTTATAGAGGGAACCGGTTTCAAAGCCTCTGGTCATACAAACCTTATTTCACACAAACACCAGTGAGAGTGAATTTGCGTTGTTATCGCGTTTGTAGGTAGGCCTCTAGCCGCATATCTTCCGCGCCTGTCCGCACTGTTTGTACAACCATTATTGTGGCCACCTACTGTTACGGCAGGAGATGAGGTCGATTGACAACGGACATCTGGAAGTGGATACTCGTTAACTCTACGTGAGATTTTGTGATTCCTCGACCTTAGCGTCAAAAACCTCCTCCAGTCTAAGTTATTGCCCAGTAAGTAAGAAAGGACTTAACAGGTGATATGGATTCAACTAACTCCACTTTCGTGAATGATACGATGGACTCTATAGGGGATAGTATACTTGCATCTCCTAAGGATATTGGCGAGAAAGAGCGAGCTAAAGTTCTGGACAAGGTGAATACAGATGCTCTACAGGGAAGTGTGGAAAATACAACAAAGGCCGTCAGAGCTGAATTAGAAATGACTTCAGAACATGTTAAACAAGACGTTTTAGGTGATGAAACTGAAGCAAAGTCTACGACTGATTTGAACGACAATCAGTTTATCGAAAATCTGAAGAGTTCTATGGTCCAAAATGTGGACGATGTTGTCGAAGATGTTGGTACAGAGGTGAAGCACACGGTTGTAGCTCCAGTCCTTGACACCGTACCTTACAGCGGGGACCCGCAACCACTGCTAGATGATGCCAAGGGGGAGGTATCCGAAGAATTCGGTCAGATTAAGAGTAGCGCTATCAAAGAAACCGAAGATGAACTTTCCTCCGCCCAAGATGGTTTGTCAAAAGCTGTTGACGATGTTACATCTTCTGTTAATACGTCGCAAAATGATGAGAATGTTGGAAACAACAGTGAACTTGTGGACACGGTGAAGAAAGCTGCATTGACAGCGGTGTCTGATGTTCAAGCTGGGGCTACTGTACAAGATGCAGCGAAAAAAGCAGTCACAGAAGTAGTTAGTAAGGTTAGCCCTGATGTGAGTTCTAACCTCTCCGCTGGATTAGCTTCATTCACAAGTGGTGCTGGTTCGCCTGAACCTATCAAAAGGTAAGACTTGTACACACATCATTTATAAAGTTAATGAAACCCGGCCGCAGGAGGTGAGACAAGATCAAACGGAAAGGGCACCTGTGTATGCCACTGATATCAATAATGTTATCGTAAATTGCACATAATTTCACAAGTTTATCTCATTGTTTATACCTATTTAAGTATAATATATTAACTTATCATAACAACTACATCTATAAATTCAGAGGTTCATATATAATTCTGTTAAATACAGCAGACTTTTATGTTTTAAACACCGTTCTGTTATATATATAACACAAATTGGTGCCAAATACAATATACGCAGAACGTTATTCTATTGTATATATATAACACAATATATTTTTTGTTTGTTTGCTTGAATGTCGGGATTCTGCAATCAGGAATATATATATGTTAGAATGTCCACTCGACATGGACTACCGTGTATCTCTAGATTAAAAGTAGGTGAATGATTACAAATCCTATAGTTAAAATAATGACCTTTTCTGAGGGCTCAAACAAAAATACTTTCACGTTGTATATCATATCAGATGGTTGTAAAATTCCTCAAGTATGAGTGTTTGTCCAGGAAAACAATGAAATGGCATGTTCTTGAGCTGAATGGAGATAGAGGGTCACTTAAGAGATATCACCTCTTATTCTCTTAGGTAAAAGGTCGAAAGTTACAAGTTTGTCAAGAACGCTTTTCGTGGTTTTGTACAGATTTACGAGTTGTACTTAAGTAATAAAAATTTGACCTTATTGCACGCTGCAAAAGATAAGCCAGCGCTGGCCACTGTTGGAGACGAAACTATTTTGATCTTTTTTATTGTGTATTTCAGCTAGGTTGTATTTGTACGCTTTAAGGTAGATACTTGCCTCGATGCAAAAATATTCAACAAATATCGTTTCAAGATCTAGTAGCAGTGTTCCTCTGTGTGGTCCTCAGTATTGAGTGCACTGGGAACTGCTTGCAAGGTAGTGTAAATGTTTCAATAAAATATACTTAAAATAATAGGTGACCAAAGTGTGAGATCATTCCGTTTTGTTTGGGTTTGATCAGAGATTAAGGAATATGGGGCCTGAAGTGTCCGGACACGAAGTCTGAATTACTACAGGGTAATCGCGAGTCGAAGACCTGTATCTACACAAAAATACTCATGGGCTTGATGTATAGTATGTTTAGATGTTACTAAAATCGGTCATGGCGTTATAGGAACTTCTTGTGGAATGTAACCGATCATAACAGGTGTAAGTAGTAGACCACCAATAAGAGAATTTGTAGGTCTAGTTCATTAGATGATGCGCCATCTAATAAAGCAGGTGTCCTTGTTCAATGATGACACCTGCGCGGTTACTTCAAAGTCTCATTTATTAGCACCGTTTGACATGTATGTGTATCTGCCTTCCAATCAGTGCTTGTCGTTAATCAATGCCCAATTATCATCATTTAGTGTTTTTGTAAGTATTATTGAGTTAACAATTGTGTCAATACTATAGTATCGATCTGTTGTCTATAATGATATCATCAAAATAGTATCGATCTATTGTCTATCATGACATCATCAAAATGTTTTATTATTGAAACGTTGTTTTGTTTAACGTTAACAGTCCCTCACTTGATTGTTTTGCCTTATACCTAGATCGTGATGTGGTTAAGATCCCTAGCCTTATTGTATCCCATGCCTTTGTTTTACCTACAGTATAGTGGATGAGTCACGCACCTGCTCATTCAAATGTTATGTTGCGGAACTTTATTAATTAACGAAGTCTGCTCTGGGGGCTTTAAATTTATAAAATATAGGCATTGTATTTTTCAGTGAGGTATGCATAATGTTGAGGAAATAGGACACAGTTACTAATGTGTATGTTTTGTATTTTTTTTTACAATAAAGCGATCATTAGATTAAACACAAAATAGAGATTGAACCCACTTCTCAAATTAGTTAAATTACCAATGGGTATATCTTTATAGCTAATAAACCGGGTGATTGTAGGTAGGTGTTATGATATATTATTTAATCACTAGATATTTATTTATGTTCTGATTATTCTAAGCTCTGTATTTCTTGAACATCGAGTTATACAGCAAAAGAACACTATAATATAGCTTATAATTGAACTTCAGCGTTTATCCTATTGTACCAGATTTCCTTGAAAGTTGATAGTTTCCGTTAAGGGGCATATCCGCGTGGTGTATTTCCGTCTGTCAATTTGATCCCATTCTTATTGATACATAAAGGCAGTGTTGTTGTGAATATCCCCGCCTTGCTGCCAACAACAGCGGAGACATATACAACAAGACGGTCTGAAACAATTTATAGAATAAATAATTTTTATTGTAGAGAAATACACACATTTCCAAATACTAGCCATTCACAATAAAATGCATTTTATGTTTTTCTCGAAGAATTTCCTTTACTTTATAAAGTTTACAAATAAGCAATATTATCCAGATAACTCACAACAAATTTCATCATGCTCTAAACAGTTTATATCTAAGTTACAGTCGTATTCTTCTACCCATCTCATGGGTTAGAAATTCTGTTTGGAAAGTAATAAGTGTAAAATTCACTCAAATGATGGATATTAATAAATGCAATATTCATAGAAATGATGTAAAGTAATAATGCCGTAATATTCGTACAAATTATGAAAAGTAATACATACGAGTTTTCTAGAAAATACAGAATCGAATACATAAAAGTTAAAAAGTCTGAGGTCATAAAAAATGTGTGCAGCTCGACAAAACATGTCCAATATCTGGCCAAGGGTTGACGTTTTATGGTTGTGTAAGTTTGGGTGGGATTTATTAAATGGCTATTTAAGTCAGTTTTTTGTAATGTTAAAATTTTATTCATTTTAGTCGTTTAACTTCTGAACGTGGATATAGAGTTTTTTGTTTTCATTACGAGGCGTATTCCTGTTAACTAGAATTAATTTGTCTCCGTATAAAATTTAAATAAGCAGGTGGTTATTAGGATAGTATCTATTGATGTTTGTACCTCCCATGGATATTTTACGAGGAGAGCTTTCAAATTATTCCCCCGCCCCTGCATGTACCCGGAAATGCCACTGATCTATGAGCTGTATCATAGCAGTGTGCCTGCATGGAATAACTCTCAGTAATCAGACCCCACCTGGGTCAATCTGTCAGGATTACGCCGGTTCTTAAAGGAGTCGAGTTTCTGACATTCGTTTACACCTAATAATCCCTCCTCTTCGACTGGCTGACCATGTTGGCCATGATTCCATATAACCTATACAGATGGCGTCTTCACCAAGCTAATCTCTATCAGAAGACCAAGGCCGCGCGGACATCAAGAATAACATTGAACAACTGTATCAATGACGGAAGAAACTGTTATTTATTTAGAATTTTGTTGGTTAGACATTTAACAGGTGTTTTTTGTTTCTTTCGACACGCCTCAGTCCGTGTAAAATTACAACCGTGATCAGATTAACGGAATTAAATATCCAGTTTTTTTTTACCTGTTTTCTTAGCGAGATGGCTGCAGCATAGCTACACTTCTCCCGTCACTACGTGAAGTGTTTTATGTGGAACTATCTCATCTTTCATCGTGTTCCTGATAGGCTATTTAGTTCGCGACATTTGGACTTGAAAAGATGTCCGCCGTGTAGAATTGGCAATGCAAGTTAATCTCAACCGTGTCCATTTCAATTTCACGTTTAATCTCCGAAGTTGTACTAATCTTGATATTGGGCTGTGATCGATCAACTGTAGGGGATTATAATATATACTCTAGCTCAGAGTAGCACTCTAACCTATGCTGTGTACAGCATCGTCTGACAGTTGAGGTTTCTGGCAGAGACGATGGTTGGAATCAAATAGGCTACGGTGTATTAAACACAAGATATACTTCCTTTAAGTTAAGCGATTTCGAGTGACATCACAGCGGTTTAGCAATATAGTTTGCCTGTATTGATTAGTAAGCTTTTTATGGGTTTCTTCCATCGAATTTGTGTTCAAACAACTGGTACCGGTGTTTTAACCTGGATGTTTTGTTTACTTGCAGCTAATATGATCGCACAATCAATAGCTAGGTAAAGACTATAAAATAAAGTGTTGACTGGAAAGTCAGATGTTTTCGCTTTGCAAACACATAATTCTTTAGCAGCCCACTCAATTTCTATAGCCGTATCCATGAAAATCACAGCGTGTAGTTAATCAGTTCTCCTCTTTATAGTTTCTCTGGCCTTTCACATGCTTCATATTTTCTTATCAGCAATTTACTTATAATATTAACCAGCTCCTGGAATTGATTTTAATTACAATCTATCTTTCTCGGGTTACCATTGGATGAATCTGGCAAGTTGCCGAATCTAGTTTTATCGGCTTCCTCTAGGGATTGTTAGCTTCATCAGCACCGCCCACTCTTGCTCACCATCCTGCTCGATCGTTGTCTAGTTCGCCGCCAGCATCCCAATGGGACTCACTTCATTACGTAAATACACGCCGCTACGAGAAAGCAGGAAATTTAGTAATGGCGACATCGCCGTCAATCGGATGGGTAAGAGGATGCAGACAACAATATCAGTTTAGGTCTAAGATTTACAGGAAAATCTAAATTATATTCGTTGTTCCTTGGCGCTGATGTACCTGTGAAACACCGTGCTTACCGACAAGTTAATCACCTCTTATTTAATTCAAAATGTAACATCTTTTTATCTCCACATAATGACAATACACTATGCGAATAGTGGCAATGCTCAGCTCTCAGAGTAGCGCCCCCTGGTGTTGATTTTGCTTTTCTGCAAATACAGCCGCTTAAACTAATTCTCAATATTGTATTACATATTATATCAGCTTATATCAGTGTTTCATCTGCCTGTCTTTTTATTGAACAGACATTCATACAGAAAGTTTGATTTACATGTGTACGATTGACAAACCAGAGTCATTGTGATTTATTTATGTTTGATTATCTGGATCAGTGTTGTGTATACAATAGAGGCAAGCACATTTTGTTTCTCTGGAAATATAATAAATAATATTATTATATTAATCAGATTTTAGACTTGTATCCTATATTGGCTAAATAATACTTAGGCCTCCTTTCTTGTTTACTGATCCTGTTGGATTATAAGATTATATCAAAATCGTTAACATGTATATATTAGTTCCTATTGATAGACTACTCAGTGATATAACCATCGTTTCGTGGTTTTGTAAAATTGTTCAACAATCTTGTGATAGTCGCATGAAATGGTTAATTATATTGGATAATTGTTATGCCACATGTAGTCAGAATAACGTCAAGTTAATGTCTCTTAAAGTTTAACTATATCAGAATTCAAACCATATTCCCTGAATTCTTAACAAGAGCCCTGCAAATAACATGTGTTTCTTTAGGGGGTGTTGTCTCAGGGATTTACTGAAGAATGCTAGTTTTCTTTAAGTACGTTCCACTAACATGGATTAAAACCACCATGTACCTTCTCAATATAATCAACTATGTCCACAGATAATTATGTCCTAACCGGAACGTGTTCATTTATAGGCCTAACGTATATGGTGTCAGAATACATCCTTTTTGTGCCATTTCAAATTTAATTACCTGGGGAAATTAAACATTCTTTTTCATACATTTTAAAGCTATTTGTCATGCTGATAACAATTAGCTTCCTTTAACTGTTGTGACCTAGATACAATGTAAGTCACTTCAGTCATAACGCGATAAAAGATGTCAATAAATTCCTCAGCACGATTATGCTGGTTTCACTGCCTAAAGTTGAAATGAGGATAAATTATGTGTGTTTAATTAACACAAGTTTCCAGTCCATGATAAATACCCGTGTCCACTACATTCCCTTGTCAAATGAATACGATATACTCACTGTTGTGCTTTCGGGGATAGCTGTATAAAAATGACTCCAGCACAATTAGCTTGTGTTTTAACTGGGTCGAAGTTGAAGTGGGTTATTTTGAATTATCAATAATTACATTCCTTACTAGGAAATTCTCAGGTATATTATCGTTAATTTAGCATTTCTTAGAGTGAACGATTTGATTGTATACCATGCATGTGCAGTGAGTGGAATAATAACAAATATTACATATTAACATGTCACCGATTCGTCATTATCGGCTTCAGACAGTTCGAACATGTGGATGGGCGGAGAAATTGCTCGTTTATATGGACTTGACATGCCTTGTTATAGTAGTGTTGCCCCTTAAATGTGCAGTCTAATATTTTTCTCTATCTTAGTGTTTCTAACGACCGGTAAAAATGTTGTGATGGTAACACTCTTTCATGAAATAGATATGTACCCCGCTCGCCCTTCCAACTTGACCGTGGGGGGCGGGTAAGAAAAAATTGCATTGGCTCTGTTTGTTTAAAAGATTTGTGTGATATGTCCCTCATGCTTTTTTTAAACTTCGATCGCCCTACATCTGTGCGACACCTATATATGCAGGTCACAAGGTGTGTTGATATGTCAAGTTTTACCTTCCACATACACGTTACTGATGTAGGTTGTATTCTATGCAACTTGTTAAGTCGGCAATTCACAGAACAGATCTGATGCACGCCTTCTTCGTGTTTGTATTGGTGTAAGCTGGAGGTTTTCTCTGGGAAAAGGTACCAGACATGTAGCCTACATTAGTTTCTTTTAAAACATGGAATATCTGTGACCCTCATAACAAAAATTTACTGTCAGCTGGACTAATTTGAGTGTAGTGACTTCAAATTGTTGATATATTTTACTCTTTAATGTCGGAGGGTGACATGTATGATTGGAGTTTGCATTAGGAACCTGTGCTAAGTTGTCTTGCCGGATCTGGTACATTCATGTTGTATGTGATTCGGGTATATAGGAAGTGCTCATTGTTATGACTCTTTGTCAACATTATTTTCAACGTGCACTGGGAAACCGATCTTCTCCGCCCTGAAATGTAGAGATAGAAACCAGCTCTTCTTTATACTGGATCGACCATTCGCTGATAACAACTACTTGATGTTGATAAGGGTTCACACTGAGGTAGACACAAATCCGTTGTGGCCTGTAATGTGTGTGTTCACTGTACAGCATGTATCGTTCATGAACTATAAGTTTCTGCCGGCCTTCGAATGCTTTCTAAGATCTCACATTGGTGGATAATACCAAAAACATGTATATCTTGTTGAACAATGAGGATGCTTCTGACGAGGAACATTCGAATTCAAGTGAACATAAAACATTTTTATTATTAAGTGTTTAATAGTACTCAGTGCCTGTCCAGCTGTCAACCAGCCGATCACACTCGTGGCCAAGATACTCTGGTATCAATAACAAATAGATCATGTATGGGCAACGTTCCTCCCTGGACCTGTCACAGTATGGAAGCTTTTCAAGGTTCCTTTATATTTTTATTGCACATGTAACCATATATACAATATATATAAAATATATATATTAATTTTTTGCACGTTGATATTAAGGTGTCAAATACGCGAAAGTGCATAGACATAATAAACAAATGTATCTACTGCATTGTCCTTTGTTATCAAGATTGTCCCAAATAACGCAAGTTTTCAGCTGTTGAACCGGCATACATATCCAATAATAATGCACGTATAGTTAAGGCGTCAAGCAGAAATGTTTATTTAGAAGCCATTCCTCTTAAACTTTGTAAATAGAGTCCTCAATTCTGTAAACATCATGTGACTGGGATAAACAATGACATTTGTTTGCACATACATATTTGCGAACGTCATAATTGTTAGGGACTTCTGGGTCTATTTATAATCATACAATTAAAGCCAACTGGTCTAAAGGTTCATTCTCAGTGTTGGATTTGAAGTTGTGACTAAATTGGATTATTCTTCCTTGCAGCTCTTTGGTTGATCAAGAAAATAAATGCTATGCAGTCTATCAGTAACTGTACCGCAAAAAGGCTGTATAGCCGAAAACCCTGAATGGGAGAAATAACTTAACTGTAAGGAATATATACAACGACATGGAATTTGATTATATATCTTCCAGTTCCTTAATGATTATTGATTTAATGCTATCGGTTTACCAAGCGTAACTAATGTGAAATTAAATTTCAGTTTACGTTGTACTGCCTGAGTATACCGGTACATTTTACTATTTCTGTACAACATCGGTCATTGCTGTATGCAGTCAGGTGTTGAGTGCCTTGGACCAAACCTTATAATTTTTGTTAACATTCAGAATACATTTTTAGATAATAAATACATCACCAAGCTGATAAATGAACCAATAATTTCTCACCTTGTTACCTTCTCTCTTTCTCCTAGCTTCGGCTCAACTATAACAACAACAACAACAACAACGCAAAAACTCGAACCACGAGTGACGTTCAGCGACACGCTTGATACGACGTCGAAAGTGACGTCACCCACTTCGAAGACGACCCCAATCTCGGTGCTGGTCACCGACACTAATAAAACTACTACTAACATAACACAGGGGGTCGCCGCGTTACGGAGACAGCCGAGGTAAGGAGAGTTACTCCCCTTTAGTTGAGTTACTCCCCTTTGTAGAGTTGTTTCCATTGTGTAGTGTTACCTCCCTTCTTTAGCGATTGCCTCATTTATAGTTTTTTTTATAGCTTTTTTAACCAATTTGGATGACGTTTGTGTCAGTGTACCATTGTATTTGTGTTGTGGTGTTGAATATTATGGAGAGTTAAACAACCTGTTTTCTATGTTTTTGCGTGACATAATGCTGTTGTAATGAGCAGTTTTATTGCAAATTGTTTTGTGGTAGTTTTCGCTTGAAGAATAACCTTGAGTTAAATGGTTGCTTTTCTGTATGACAATATATATTTTCATTCCAGGTTGATAACATCCTTTCATACATATGTTTTTTTAATACCGTGAATTGTTGTTTGACAGGTGCAGATGTGTTCTAATTAATTTTGTTTGTAAGAAAAGAAAGTAGAAACTGAATGTCTGTGTATATCCATTTTAAAGAATGAAATACAATACTGATTTGATGCGTTTCATTCATATAGGAAGTAAATAATATGATATTATGTTGGATGGTCATTAAACAAACAACAACATGTATATGGAAGTTTTAACAGTCCATACATAACGAACAGAGAACTCTCTCAATGGTGTTACGGCTAAAAAATATTTTTTTAATACGACATATTATAATATGTGTTCTGCCTGTCATTATAGTATGTGTCTATGGACAGTTGTAGTTTGTATGGGTGAATAGGTCTTGATTAAAGTCAAGTATTGAATGAAATACATTTATTACTAAGCTTAATCTATACATCGTGGATACCAAATGACTTTGCAAAAAATTCAATTAAGTCTGCGACTTATATGTATCTTACCTTGACCGGCAAAGAGAATTAAACAAGGTAAATTATTCCAAAGGCGTAAAAGTTATAACAATATATCTTACTAGGCTTACCATGCAGTTATACAAATCTGTGAAATTTGAAGCTATTTCTTGACCCGAGTGTTGAAAGAACTGAACTATCGAATCGCCATGCATCCATTGTATTTTTATTTAAGTTTCCACCTCTTCTCTATAACAGAGAGAGCTAAATGCTAGACAATAACTAATTTGATCGAGTTGAAACAGTAACGTTTAAAATAGAGTATAACTAAAGTATTTTTGTATATTCACATTAAAAATTCTATATTTAGATGTAACAAAGCGTAGAACTCTGGTCAAACAACCTAAATTAAATCTGATAAGGTGGCATCGAAATTTCTGATGATTAGATGGTATCGTGATTCCTGATGATGGTTTAATAAACCGAAATATAGAAACTTAACATGCGTATCTTGTCGTTTCTCGGAGTCTACTATGGTATCCAAAAGTTGGTATAATTGCATAATTGAATCTTTTGCCATTTTAACTTCCTCCGTCAAATTTTAATTCGAACCTCTGAAAAAACTTTCTTCAAAGTGTTATGTTCTATATAGTTGCACGTTATTTGGGTGAAATAGACTAATGTAGTTTCTTCTTGAGTATATGGTGACCATGGAGTCCATATATACCGGCCGTGAGGTTAGCAAAACACCAGTCTTTGAGAAAGCAATACATGGGACACCACATCTGAGAGAAAAAAACAAGATCATCGAGTCTAGCTTGTGACTTGAGTATTGATTTTGTTCCTCTTGAAACAAGACATCAGAGGAGCAAGAAATTACCTTGTGTGAAAAAAATCTTTCACTGAGCTACAGAAGAGCTAGTCTTGTGGATGCGGGTTTAGGGAGATTGCATTTAAAAATCCCTGATCTACAATGTCGGCTAGTGCCTGTGTGTCAAGGTCAGCAGTACTCGAAAGTCTGACCGGAAACCTCATAGAAACCTTTTCTACATATTGAGGCCTATCAGCTCATAGTGCAACACTGCCTTTTTTGATGTAAGGTTATACGAAGCAAACTGTGGATAATCAATCGGTATATGGTTCCCAAACCATTAATGTGGCTAATTAACACAATAAGTGAGATAAACTGTAGCCATCAATTCATTACAATATACCCTTCACAAGGCTAAAGTTAGCTTTGCTAGCTAGCTCTACTGACAGCTCACGCTATGTAATATCGTTTTGATTGGATACTGGTTTTGGCTATTCGCGGTACTACCTGGCGTATCGTTGACATCGTCATATTGGGATTAAATTATTGCATTTTATTATTGAGATTAGGTTGAAGTATTATCTATTTATGGCCAAGGAATGCTTACTTGACCTTCCAGTTCAAGTTTACATTTGGGAAGAAAATGGGTTTTGATTCAGGACTAAAAAGAAAAGAAAAGAAAAACAAATGCCAGGATGAGGGATGAATATTGATTTAGCTGCCTTTGTAACGAGAGCTTTTGGACTGCGTGGTAAAACAAAGCTCAATCAATACAGATTTTAGACAAGCTGAAGATTTTTTATTTAGATAGTGTTACTAAATCACGATTTGACAGTTACACGCTTAATTGCTAATTTATTGTTGATTTCGGATTGATAAACCTACCGTCCTTTTATTTTGTCTGGTGCTCGTAGATGACATCCATGGGATATTAAGCCTTATCTGGTTTCCGGATTAGCCCATCACGAATAAGAAATATCGATTTTGAACAGAGTTAAAATCATGCACCTTATTCTTTTGTGCTAAATGAAGTACACACAAATATAGATGCGGCTGCTGGGGAACTTTGTTCCGATTGTTACTTGTTTCCATTAGGATTTCTGGCTGTCCAATGGATATCACAAGGCTGGGGACAAGTGCCTGAGTGCTATTTGTTTCCAATAAGAATACGCACCGTTCAGTGTAGGCCTCTACCCAATCCGGAGACTTGTCTTCCATTGTTACATGTTTCCATTACGATGTCACACCGTCCAATGCATGCCCTCAATCTGGGGACATGTCTCCATGTCTGGGTTTTCACCATAATGATTCCGCAGTGTCCAATGCATATTCCAAGGCTGGAGACATCTCTCCGACTGCTACTAGATTCCATTACGATTTTGTACCGTCCAATGCATACCCCTATCTGGATGACATCCTTCCGATTGTTACCGGTTTCCATTAAGATTTCCTATCATCCAACGTATACCCCAATGCGAGGGATATTGTTTCGAATGTTGCCTGTTTCCATTACAAGTTCGCACCGTGCAATGTATACATCAGACGGGGACATATCTCCGATTGCTACTTGTTTCTAAAACGATTTCATACCGTCCACGGCATACCACAAGACAGATGTTTTGGCCTCCGATAGCTACTTGTTTCCATTACGATTTCTCATCGTCCAGTGCATACCGTAAAGCCGGGAACACATCTCCGATTGCTGCTTTTTTCGATTACGATTTCGTACGGTCCAAAACACATCCGGGCCTGCCGCCGTGGCTAAGTGGTCAACAAGTGCGCTTAGCAATCCTACTTCGATGTACTGTATATATACTGTATATAGACACTCCGGTATATGAGGGAGTCACAGGATGTAGCTCCGGCAATCGAGTTTTTTTTTTTACGAGGTTTCCTCTCGGTTTTCCATCGTAATTAAACAAGGAACAGTGTGAACTGGACAGTCCGTCCTCACATAAGAGAAATACCCTTGAGTATGCATTAAACCCCAATCGAACAAACAAACAAACCAATGCATCCCTTATAGCCGGGAACATGTCTCCGATCTATCTTGTTTCCTTTACGATTTCTCGCCGTGCTTAAACCTTCCTCGGCTTACCTGTACATTTTTTACCTATTGACTATTACCCATGTCAGTCATTCGTGCATTCTAAAATATAATCGATTCTACTTCCTACGTCGAGATATTGACCCTAAGATACATCTGGGTTATATTGTTTTGCACTTCTTTTATTTGCAGCTCTGTGTGTATTGGTTGCCCCAAGTATTGGAGGAAATTAATGCGCGATGGCTCAGTATGGCGTACGAGAGTTGTCTTAGTCTCGTCTACTATAGTAACTCGCGAGAATATAATTGTCATTCGTGAGATGCGAGTCGGAAATTTTATCATGCTTTACATTTCTACTTCACTGTCTTAAGATACTCATTGTATCGGACTTATAGTATGAAATCATGGACAGAACCTTGTTTAAGAAATAAATTGTTTTCCTTCTATATCATCCTTCAAAAACAGAAAAATGTTGTATAAAATAGAAAGTGAGCACTATTAACGATATGCGAAAATCACATTCGACGTGAGACGGAATGCATTATAAGGAAAAATGAAATTAAAAGGTGCACTAGAATAGCAGAAGGAAATCAATTCATTTATTCACCTTTTTATGCATATATACCGACAGAGTATCGATTTTAGCAACAGCACACAGTGTTTTGTCATCGCAGGTGTAATCTCCGCGCAGTACAAAGGTTGACCAAAATGTCTCTGCTGCACCTTAAACTGTTTTTTTGTGAATGTCCAAATGATATCAAAATAATATAGTTCGCTGAAAAGCTCGGTCGTAATATGTATATGTTATATTATCGTTTGTAATCATTGGTTAAAATGTGCATTAAAAATAAAACAAATGTTTGTAGCATTTCATAACTTAATACGGTAGACCTACATGTTATCTATTATTTGTTATCATAAATAGTACGGCTATGTTAGTGTGTAGCAAGTAGTTTAGAACAATCAGGCCACAAAGCGACAATCTAATGCAGTAATCTACCAGCTACTCAATATCGTCAGCCTGTACGTTTGTCTCGCGATCGGGAGGCAAACGGAATTCTGTGATCCGCGTTTCACTGAGCAGATATCGCGGGCGTATGGATGCTGGTGTGGCCAAGCGAATAGCATCCAGATTCCGACGACTTCTCGTCCAGCATTAACATAATTCTATCGGTTTCTATGGTAGCGACAGGTTAGGCCTACCTCGGATCGAATACGTCTGTCTCTCTCAGTAATGTAGTTTAGTGATACAACTAGGCATAATGGAACCTGATGTTGATCAAGAAACAGAGAATCCAACTAAAAGGTAAGCTATATGGAGAGATGTTCACTGATTTCGCCCATGTAAGCCCAACCGGGGTGAGGTTGACCCAATTTCGCCGGGAATCCGCGAAGATAACGGCAGATATTTGGTATAGCCGCGTCGTGTTCGCGGAATTCCGATCTATACACCGCGACAAGCATGTCTGCCAGCTGCAGACTTAACGTATTTTAAACAGCCAGGGCGACTGCCGCTTTATTTCTATTTCTATCTTTGGTTCCATTCTCGTGTGTTACATATTTTTGTTTAGCATAATTGTTAACCCAACTTATATCAAATAAATGTGAGGCCATTTGTCATCACATCATGTCAAAATTTGGTAGTGTAAAAGAAATATCCAAATGCACGCTCGTATGTATAGTTGTATACCGGTGCAGTACTGGATCCACACAGTACATTAAGCATTGCGGTTTACAAATTGTAGCGGTTCATTATTTATCTGTCTTTTGTGAATCTTGCAAGTTCTTTTATTCAAAATTGTAAGATTATTTATATGGTGTATGGTCTGTTAATTACAATGTAAATGATATAATTTGAGGTTTTCAGATAGAGTAATTACTAATTAGTGCAAAAAATACCTTTGGTATTCTTTTCTGATGAATCGAATCTCTGAAATTGCTGCTCATCTACTGCGGTAGATCATTTTCTTTACTCTCTGAGTTCACGATATTTTAAAATATGTTTGATTTCTAGTCATTCTCGATTGCTCTTATGCAAAAACTTGTTTTAAACTACAAAGTCTAAGGACTAGACCTTGAGTTAGTGAGAGGTAAACCGGTTGGATGTATATGGGAATCTGTATGAAGCCACATGCAGGCTATGGAAGGCCAAGCAATGCAACTTTAGTCTGCATGGAGTGAGTCATACACAATGTGTTCGGAGACACGGAATGGATAACTGATAAGTACTGTGACAGAACAATGGCGTGTTTTACTTGGCTTTGCAATGAGTGGACAGGTGTCGTATTCCTGTGTCAATGCGTTGTAGGCCGTGCAGTCTTACAACTGTTATCTGTTGTCTGGAAATGTCGCCATTGAGGCACGCTATATTACGTCACTTATTGAGGTATTGTAAAGCTGTATCATGATTAATAATATGATGCGTTAAATTAATTCCCCTTCCCGAAGTAAATCAATATTCTGTTAAATGACAGACGCTGTATTTCAACGGACAAGTCTGCCTAGATTATTCTAATTTCCGTTATTTATCTAATTATCGCCTTAAAAGATGTAACTTTATTCATGTAATTTTTTCCATTTTAATTGTCACCTATACATACGGAAAATAATAACTGGAATTTATATATACTTAATTTGACCATTACTGTAATCATAGCCATCCCTTTTCTCTGCGTCTCATCCGATGACATAACTACGCGCGTGGACAGTGACAGTTCATATGTAGGAAAGACATAACCTTTGAATGTGATTAACTATGTATGCTATAGCGATTGGGATAAAATGTGCTATGTTAACATGTATCGCTCAAACCTGGCCTTTCAGCAACTTCCGTGATAGGATTTACACGTCTGGCCCCACCTAGCTATAATGTATTTTAGTAATTGCTGCATGTCATTTGCGCTGACATGGGGTATATATATATCGGTCGATGGTAGATGATAATTCGCCTGGAATATAGCCATAGGGCAGAGTGGAGGGACTGAAGATCGGCTCATACGTATGCCTTTATATACTGACATGTATTAAGCCCCAATGTAGATGTGCAGAATAATTCCTAAGTTGTTTCATTAGAGGTCTGATAAATCTGTTATTTGATGTACTTTGAGTCTACGGAAGAGATCTAAAATGTCTAGTTCTTATAATTAGCTGGTTATAATCAAGGCATGCCCCGTGATATAAGTCAGGGCTACCTCCGTATCAGAGCCCTACCCATCAACCAGGAAAAAAAAAAAGATTATTTATGCATTCATAATGGCATGGTTCCTCTCCGCAGGAAGTCTGTTATTGCAAACTCATTAGCTGTTTAAATATACATAATGTCGATGGATAATATATAAACTCTGTAGGATATTCCCAACATCTATATACTAACTATACTTTTCTGTTTCAAAGAATGATCTAGTTTAAAAACAAAAAATATATATTTTTTGTTATTTTGGCGGCCGACTTTATTCTGACATCATGAATGGAAGGCTTTGCCGAAGATGTTCTTTCTGTTGTCTGACCAATTTCACCAGTTTACCGACCAATTCCACCAGTATACCTATACCGATTTCACCAGTATACTGACCAATTCCACCAGTATACCGACCAATTCCACCAGTATACCGACCCATTTCACCAGTATACCGACCCATTTCACCAGTATACTGACTAAGTCGACCCTTTTCACCAGTATACCAACAAAGTTCACTAGGAACTGGACGGATTTCACCTGTATGCCGACCCATTTCACCAGTATTCCGACCAATTCCACCAGTATATACCTTTACCAATTTCACCAGTATTTACTGACCAATTCCACCATTATACCGACCAATTTCACCAGTATACCGACCAATTTCATCAGGTACCGACCAATTTCACCAGTATACCGACCAATTCCACCACTGCACCGACCAATTTTACCAGTATACCGACCATTTCCACCAGTATACCGACCAATTTCACCAGTATACCGACCCATTTCACCAGTAGGCCTATACTGACTAAGTCGACTCTTTTCACCAGTATACCAACAAAGTTCACTAGTAACTTCTAGTTCACTAAACGGACCGATTTCATCAGTATACTGTTTAATTTCCCCATTATACTGACCAAGATACTACTGGTCACGTCATTCTGAGCGACTGGCCTGAATGACTGCAACCCAATGGTTAACTACCCTTTCCTTTCTATATTACCGAACTTCGATACATTATCTAGAAAGTGTTCAACGTAAAGCAATGCATTATTTGTGTTTATGATGACAGAGAACAGTGCTGTAAAATGACCCGAGAATAGTACTGTAACAATGGATAAATTAATAATAAATCGTGGTCATAATCGAAACACGTGGTATTTATATGGGCTGTGTTAGTCTTATATTGGCCATTACATGGTTTTTAGCTATACAACTCTGTCGCTTGTATGGAGCCAACATGGCTGGAAAGGCGAATGTTTAATGATGGCAAATATGAACCCCCCTGACGATTACCCCTAAACCTGAAGTCGTGTTACTCTCCAATGGTGTTTTTTTTATATCTTGTCAACTCAACCATTAAGTTACCAATTTCTCAAACCATAAAATGTTAACACCCCTGTTACGACTATGCTTCATATTCTGATATAAATTTTCTATTGGTAAACCGGTCTGTGGTGATGTCTAAACTGAATTGAGATAGGTAACATAAATCTCCTCCTTCCCACAGATTTAGTGTGGCGGTTTGAATGGTGCCCGTGGATAGGACTTACAATTTATCATTGTTTTTGTTCCTAGGCAGTGTCTAATACAATGGTAATCTAATATGTGTCAGTCTAGGGTGGAATCTATTGGTCTGGTGAACCCATGTACGATGCACTTATCATTACTTTGTATACCGTACATTATTGATAACTTTGTTTTTCCCATGCACCTTTCTTATTACCGTTAATGAACTATTCAAGTGTTTTTTTCCCATAAAGTCCTGGTTTTTGCGAGGACGTTTCTTTAAGGTAAAACGTAAGATCAGTGACCGTTCACCCTCAAACGCGACTTCACTGTCTGGTTAAGGGTCACAGCTCTGGAAAGAAAATGTCCTTTAGTTCAATGTATTCTAGATCCACGTTGGCGGTTGTCTAAAATACCCAGGGAGCTTTAAAGAACACTTCACTGATTGGTGATAATTCACTTCAACTACAGGGGTCTACTGGGGTTTTAACAAACGGAAATACAGCCTTTCGGGGGAACCTTTGGGAATAGTCCAGCTGATAGAGTTACACTTAGTGATTGGTCAAGCAATTGTATATATTGGCAACTCCTTACAAATGAAAACCACTGACTAGTGCATAAGAATATGTAAACAAACAGACGTTACATATGGTTTATGACACATCGTAGCCGTGCTATTTTAAGTTTCGTGCACATTTTTTTACATGGTCAAGATCTGTCTGCCATTTTTTTTCCTATTGTTGATGCCACAATAACTTAATCGTCCATTTCTCTATCCCATTACGTCATGATTTATATGAAAATCTGGCAGTGAAAACGCATTGTATGAGGATGAGTGGGAAACGGTGAGGCGTGATGGAGTTTGTCTGGAACTATATTATGTACAATATAGTAACTACCCCCAGAAACATGTCATTCTTACCATTTTACGCACAACACACTGTGACAAACTATAAGTGTTAGTTGAATTAGGTTTATAATGCTGCATTGCGTGGGATGCTAGATACCCTACTGTAAAAAGGTCAAGCACGTGATAGATTGTCGCTTAATAATACGCGTTAAAATGTTGACACGGCTAAGTAAACTGTTTTATTTGTTATATTTGTGTTGCGGTTAAATGTAACATAAGTCTTTAGTAATGCACATGATTAGTCACTGCGTGAAAAATACGATAGTTCTGTGTAGGTATGGATATTGGTCCCATTACTTTCCCATACCGATTACCATGCCTCGCAGAGCCAATGAAACATATTGCCAAATTTAACTTGATCATTAGAGAGAACTATATCACAGCTACCGTTATAAAATGTTTTGATAACCTATTGGGTGTTGATAAAGGCTGATCCTGGCTGATGTGAGGCACATCACCGGGGGGAAATCTCTGCTACTCGAGCCATCGATCCAACTAAACCTTAATGACCAGGAGAATGTTAGGGATGAACATTGTCTAGGTCAGTGGCACTTGCTCGGGCAACCAAACGAACACAGCTGTCTGCATCTATCACTGTGGACAGCGTGAGTCATGCAGTGGAAGCATTCGGCATATGCAATTCTATGCCTGAATACTGATGCAGATGAACCAGATGCTATTGGTACCTTACACTGTGCGCACATCTCAAACAGCATTGTTCAGTTCCCCCTCTGCATTTGTACTATAAAATGACCATTCAGGACTCGACTATATGGTTGCAGTCAGTAAAGCCTATGGTACGCTAATGTATGTAACGGAACAGCTGTGTTGTCGTTGATCGGTAGGCTGCAACATCGTGCACATTTATTTGGCTGGTTTTATGTGACTTCATTACCCTTCTAATTTGAACTGAAGATTGTGCGCATACAATATGTAAATATTTAGTCCTACAACACTATATACGAATAAAATAACTTGAACAACAACGTCCAGTTTTCTCTTTAGGTATTTTTTGAGTAGTCGTTCTTATGTGCTTGTTGGGCACGGAGGAAACCAATGCAAGCGACTGGTATTTCCAGGATACATTTAAATGCCAACTGACTAAGAAAACATAGTCCGTTTTGCCATAAAGCCAAATCGAGCGCTCATAGACGTACAGGGATCGGCCGAAGAGAATTAATTTCCAGAAATCGATGTATCTTGTAAGCCGTCTGTACTAAGACTGTTGGAATCAAACGCGTCTTGGCTTTGCTTGTGGCCGTGCATCAATGGTGGCTCTAGCTCACAGTATCTCTACTCGCTAGATGGCCAGCCAGATCTAATGACCTTTGTGTTAATCAACAAAGATACGATCGGCCTCTATGTAACGGCGAAGAGACATAGATCTTCTACCCGATAACAGATAGCAGATGTACCGAGCTACGCTATCCAATGAATAGTTGAAGGTTAATTAGAATAATACTAATTTGCAACAATGCGCTGTGTAATGGTCTAAATGTTGGCAGGATAAGCATAGATATGTATTCCACCGATGCCCTGTTGTAATCCTTAGATCAGATAAGGAGCTAATTGTTTGTTTCTGCCCGTGGAAAATTTGTTGATAATTTGATGATTAAGAGAAAACTTACAACTTTATGTAATGTATACCAATTTAAGTGACATGCCATTCACATGCCAAGTGTACTGGGTCGAACACGAATACGAGTGCAAAAATAAATTGTTATATTTTATAATACGGGTAGTCTTTACAGAGGGTTTCTGACGAAACATTGTGTGATTTCTGGTCTTTCAATCGTTATTAGGTGGCAGACTATTGCACAAAGTGCTGTAAAAATCATCAGGTATGGTGTGTTGGAAATAAGCATATCACATGACATACGGAATTTGGAACTTGAGAGGGATCCGTTTCTACACAAGTGAAATACAGTTTTATACGACATAACACCAAAAGCATGAGCGAGCAAATATGTGATTAAAAAGAAATATAATATAACTGTTTATCATAGACTTTGTTTTAATATTTTAGTTATTTTGGGTATAGCAAAATGTTCCATTTTCTATTTTAAGATTAGTGTGCGTTTTAATGTCCACGTGTCAAGTCTGTGGCTGTATGTCAAAGGATATGCAACACGCCATCGCCCTACTAGTCATTGTGCCTTAGTTACAGCAGGTCACTAAGACCTCACATTCATTCACATTATATCGATCTTTGTGTTACCTGGGCGACTGCATCACCAGACTCACTGATATAACTGCATCACAGGTGTTCTTTATTTCCTGGGTCTTTCTATTTATATTGTTATGAGTGAATGCTTTCAGATTCGTTTTATGCATTGGTGATTTCATTAATTGTTGTCAGTCTTTGTTTTGCATCTTGAAATTAACCGGTATTGTCGCTATTATATTGCCAAATGAGGTTGAAGGTGATTTGCCTAGTCCGTTGGCCTGGTAGGACGTCATATGAGCTAAAAAAAAAAACTCTCTGAAATATCATTTAAAAACAAAGCTTAACAAAAAGCTGTAGCTTACTTGAATACCCGTAAAATTTACTTACACTTTAGGGTCATACATGGTAGATCGGTGTATCCATAATTTATATATCTTTTAACATAGATTGAAATAAGGGTCCAGACAAATGGTTAAGCATGACTAGAACCATGCTTGTTGTTTTGCGATGTTGTATCTTTGCTGATATGTTTGCATCTTTCATAGATACAAATAAGCCAAGCTAGAGTTATAGGATAAACTCTTTAACATTTTGTTGACTTGTTCCAGAATATTTTATGTTCAACTGTTTTTCTTTATTTTTAATGAACACTTTGGTGTAGGTTGGTGTAGGAATATACTGAGAGTATAGGCTATTGATATATAAATATTCTTAAAGGACCAAATGTAATCCGGTGAATTACATTAAAATCACATAAATAAACAGCTGACTTGGATATAAGACATCATGTAATGTTTAATTTCTTTTATTTCACAGTACTGAGAGTAGAGACAACCCATTTATCCCCGATGGAGAACTTAGTAAAGAGACTGATGAACTTCTGAAGCGAGCCACAATAATCCGAGATAAGTTTTATTTGGATCAACAGGAGCGAGAGAGAAAAGGATTAGCGGGCATAGACTCTACAGATCGTGCCGATACTGAGAAATCCCCAATACAGGAGAGTGTGATTGCTCCTGTTTCAGCACAACCTGCTCATAGCCAGGTCAAAGGGACTCAGCCAGCAACAGCAGAGGTTAAACCTCGGATGAGAGAGAATGGAAAAATGGAGGACTCTGTATCACCCGAAGGAATAAAACCGGAAGTAGAAAAAGGAGCCGCAGCACCTAGCGCGGATAGTTCTAAAACTTCACCCGAGGCTTCCGGTGAAAATGACAAAGACAAGAAAAAGCAGAAAAAATGTTGTAGCATCATGTAGCCATAATGAATGAATAGCCTTTTAAAGTGATTTTGTCCACTGTACTTGTTTGTCTTTGGAAAGCAGTAATAATGCTGTATGCTTCCGCCTGCTAAGGTATTGGGTGGATTTCCCCCAAGGCAATCAAGCCAATTTATGTGGAATAAATTGGTTTCTGGATATCCGGCAAGGGATAGTTCTTATGGAGGCATTACAAGAGGCGTAATTTGGTACCCTGCTTTTCTAATCTAAAGTTTCTGTGGATGAATTGCAGCCTGGTGTGCTGCAAGTTAACTGCCCTTGTTGAAGGAATGAGAAGGCGAATTCCACGCAAGCACAAATTAAGCTCTGTACAATTTCAGCTGAATGGATTTACTATGGAAGTGCTTTGATTTTATTGAATACCTTCTGCTAAATATTAGTTTAAATCTGAAGTGCTGACATTGCTTCCACATAGGCTAACAAACTGTCCCTGCTTGGAAACGATTGTTCTTTGTGGACTTCTGCTTATAGAAGAACTTTCCCTATGCTTACCGTTTTAACATTTAGAGTCTGATATGTGGAAATTTGACCAAATCTATGCATCAACACTAACATATTATGTTTAACTTGTTTTTCAATTGGCGTGAATATAATTTGTCTCTGGCAAAACGCATCTTTTCTGTAACAAATGAATTAAAAATTTCGGGTAAAGTGATGGACATATGTCCATTAGTTTTTTTTTGAGAAAAAATTTCAAGAAATTTCAATTGAATTTAAGAAATATGTTCTACACCATCCATGTAAGGAAAGCAGGTGGTAGCATATTTGGTATACTTGAGGCGTCGATTTGTCCATAATCCTGATAATCTGTTGCTCACAAAGTTTCTGCGATTCTAGTTTGAGTGACCCAGGGAATGGATGAAAGGAATCCAAGCATGAGGACAATAACACACCCCATACTCCTTCCTTCCTTTTCGATATGGCATATTAAAGGTGGGTGTATTATGAGTGAATAAAACGGTTAACAAATATATAGATACACTGGTTAACTGTGTTGCTCTAGGGATATATCTACATTACTTTTCAGTGGAGACCTAACCGAGTTAAATTCTACCTGGTTGGAGCAGACTAAGTTTCATTAAGAATTACTCAACCTCTTCCACCCCTAAATCACCGTCATATGGTCTAGAGTGGCACAAGGGAGAGAATTTGCGTCGCTGTGCTTATAATACAGTTTGAGTTAAACACAGCCTTGAAGTAGCTGGCATAGTTATTGAAAGCTACTAGTGGACTGGCAATGAGGTACGTTTTTGGCATCGTATCAGCATGCGCCTCAATACCAAGAATATGAGGGCTGCGGTGAAGTGAAACCAAACTTTGTTGTGTTCTAAAAACCAACAATTAAGGTAATTGACATTGATAGTTTTATACAAGAAGGCTTCTGTGGGTTGCACAATTTATTTGCACAGGTATTATGTTTGACACGTTGTGATCGGCGATCTTATTTTATGCCCATATGTAAAAATTGCATAGCAACTAAAGGAGCTGCTTCCATCCCTCAAGTTTAATTTAAGTTTTTGTTGAGTTTTTCAAGGTTCAATTCAAATCGGGGACGCTTTTCCTTGCATTTCATATATAACATGGCATCATCACGGCGTATGTACATGTAGATATATATTGTATTTTGATTAAGTAATGTCTTCGCCTTTCAATGTATAAATGCCGGTGCATAATTATGTCCTATATATATATAGAAAAAGATAATGGTGATGAATAATAGAACATTAATTATTGTTAATTTTGTTTTGTTTATAGTACCATGTTATATACTCAGTTAAATTGACTTATTGGCACGTGCAGCAAACTAGTTATTGTATCAACGTTTTGTTAATTAATATATACATAGATCTATTCCAATATTATTTCGTCCCATTGTGAGGCTGATTGACAGTGTCGGCGTTCATGGCGTCACAGAATCAGTACGTGCTGGTGACGTCACAGGATCAGTACGTGTTGGTGACGTCACAGGACCAGTACGTGCTGGTGACGTCACAGGATCATTACGTGGTATGTAGTTCTAGGCTGAAATCCCTTTGTCGCAACCCATACATTTGCGTCCCGATAAATAATAGGTCGCAAAAAACATTAATAAAAGCTTCAAAATTGTTCAACAAAGTCTGATGTTATTTCTTTTATTATAAAATAGCTCTTTAACGATGTTGGTTGCCATTTTAAATTCTGGTTGTTATTGTTGCCCATTGATTCAGCAAAGGTTCACATGTGAGTTACCATAGATCATTACTAGACACTTGATCGTGTATTCTTCGCGATACGAATATACGGTTATTTGATTGGTGATTAGTGACGTGCCACAGGTTATTTCCATACAGTTATACCATTGTATTACTAAGCGGGAGATAGCTACGCTGGTGTTCTCCTCTTCCCTGACTTTGCTTAAACATCGATGTAGAATTCTTGATAATGCTGTCTCCACTTTGTTATGCTGAATCTTAATCCTGAAACACTCATCCAGGAACCTGACGTTATGTACAATAGGGATGAAAGCGGCCAGCTGCAATCCGGGGGCCACTTTCACAAAACCTCGTACCAAAAATAAATACCATACGACAAAAAGTACGTCATGTTAAACTATAGCGTAAAAATATCGTAGGATATTTTTATTGTCTACGACATTTTGTGAAAACAATCTGAGCTTTACTCAATCCTAATTGTCATGGCGACCGGTGGAAGTCATTGTGTCTTCATTGTAATTGAGACCAACGGAGGCTTAGATAGCGTTGTGTGATCTGATATTATAAGTCCATAGCACCACGCGATGCCGTCAGAGTCTCGTTCATGTGATTCACTGTTCCAATAATGTAATAAAACCACACTTCACTGTGTCAGCACTGTGACTCTTGTTCTGAAAAGCAGCTCTTTTGATTGGCCACTGTGAATTCAGATGTGTTATCAGGTAACTAAGTTCGTTCAGCATACTATTTTGTCTGTCATCGATTCATCGAAAGTAAGGAACAGGCATCTGAGTTAAGAAGCCATCTGAGTTACTTGCTGTCGTGGCGTGATTATCAACGTTCTGCGTTTGAACTGACAAGAAGAAGATAAAACGATTAGAAATGACCGAGAGATAGGCTGAGAACCCTTATGATTTGCTGGGGGTGAATCTCTCTCTTGGTCACCCTTTGGAAGAAAAAGGTACAATAAAAATCCGAGGAATGTTTCCCGGATATAGCATTTTGTTGTACCGTCAGAAGGGAGACAATTCCTGTCCGAAAATACTGTTAATGTTGCTTCATGGGTGCGAGCAATATAAAGTGGTTGTAAAGTAAATAAGAATACTATCTGATCTTCATGGATTTCATTTACTGTACGAAATCATTATCCTGTGATAACCTTCTTCAAAAGTTAAAGGGGGTTTCAATTATGACGTCATCGTGTGTAAAAGGTGCGCAATATGATCCTCAAGCTCTGACTACAGTTTAGTTAAGAGAGTTATGTCCCTTTAGGATAAAACTAAGTAAAATCTTTTCACGCAACTCCTCCCTAAGCATAGTGTTAATAATTCGGCTGTGTATACGTTCTGTTATCGGAGAGTCCGTATAATACAGAGTCTCAACTCAAGTGATGACCCTAAAATGATATTTAATCCTAGTATGTTTGTTATGAGTCATTGATAAGTTTAAACTTCATACTATTCTGTCGAATAAAGTTTAACAATGCTAATAACCGCTCATAAAATTACGTTTTTTAAAACGTTTTTTTCTATTTGATGCCTTTGATCTACGAGAAAATTGTGGTGGACAATACATATCTCTGAAGAGGGCAGGCATATGAAGTAAAAACCAGCCTTAAGGCTAAGTTCACATAGGAGTATACTGTATACGTTATACGGTATTTGCTATTCGGTATTAGCTATACGCTATACGGGCATGGCGAGTCACATAGGATAGCACGCGCGACCTACTCGGCCATTTGGCGCCGATGAAATGGTAATTTCGGACGAAGAAGATTTGGCATCTATCGAACTTTTTGGTGTACTTGTAATCATCCATCGTTGGCTACCTGTCGGAAAAAAAATCATTTTGTTGATAGTGTAACATGTACATATGAAGGCATGTGCTATGAAATTGCAATAAAATGAGTACAAAGGAGTCCTATTGTTTCTAATTAACC
>JARFOD010087585.1:0-55221 GCA_031763545.1 Mopalia muscosa | reverse complement strand
TAGTTCTGACATTTCTCTCATCAGTATATCCTTTCTACATCGGTTCAGTGTAATACTCTAGTTCTGACATTTCTCTCATCAGTATATCCTTTCTACATCGGTTCAGTGTAATACTCTAGTTCTGACATTTCTCTCTTCAGAATATCTTGTTTATATAGGTTCAGTGTTATAGTCTAGTTCTGACATTGCTTTCCTCAGTATACCTGTCTATATCCGTTCAGTGCTATTCTCTAGTTCTGACAATTCTCTCATACGTATATCCTGTCTATATCGGTCAAGTTCAGAGTTATTATCTAGTTCTGACATCTCTCATCAGTTTACCTGTCTATATCGGTTCAGTGTTATTCCCTAGTTCTGGTATTTCTTTCCTCAGTATTCCTGTCTATATAGGTTCAGTGTTATACTCTAGTTCTGACAATTCTCCCATCAGTATATCCTGTCTATAATCGCTTTAGTGGTATCCTCTAGTACTGATATTCCTCGCATCAATGGACCATATCTATTTTGGTACAGGACAATCTTCCATTTCTTGTATTCTTTTCACCAATGTCCCGCGTCTTCAGTGTTCAAGAGTATGATGTAGTACTGATATTTCTCTTGCCAATGTCCCGCGTCTACATCGTTCGGGGTTACCATCTAGTTTTGATATTTCTCCCGACTATGCATTGTTCAGGATTATCCTCTACTACTAATATTCCTCTCACCAATGTCCAGTGTCGTCTCGAGGTTATTCCTATCACTGATATTCTTCTCACCAATATCCCGCACCTACATTGTTCAGGATAATCATCTAGAATTGATATTCACCAAACCAATGTCCCGTGTCTATATCGGCTGGGGGTTATCTCTATCACTGACATTCGTCTCATCAATGTCCCGCGCCGACATTGCTCAGGATAATCGTCTAGAACTGATATTCATCAAACCAATGTCCCGTGTCTATATCGGCTCGGGGTTATCGCCTATCACTGATATTCCTCTCATCAATGTCCGGCCCCGACATTGCTCAGGATAATCATCTAGAACTGATATTTATAAATCCAATGTCCCGTGTCTATATCGGCTCAGGGTTATCTCTTTCACTGATATTTCTCTCATGAATGTCCTTTTGTTATACGTCAATAACAGGAAATAGTATGCAGTATATCGTTATACTAGAATAGTAGCATTCATGTTCTTTTCGCCAATTATGTACCGTGTCTACATCTATTCAACGTTATACTCCACATCAAATAGAGTAACCAACAGTGAGGTGAATCACTCTGGCTGCGACATTAAAACGCGTCAGTTTTTAATGATGCATGTTTTAAACTGTGAATGCGCGCGTCTCACTAGTAAGACTTGTGTCTGATTTTACGTCGTATATACGGTATATTCACTCATTAGTCGACGTACCAACCATTCAGGCGGATTAGAAAATCCTCTACTTCACTGGCAAGATATTAGTATAGCTGAGATTCACCTCGTACTCAAGAGTATTTCACTTATATGAGGACGGATTGTCCATTTCATATCGTTCTTTGTTTATACAAGGTGAAACCCGCGAATAAACATCATACAAACTACGCTCAGCAATTACTAGGGCCATATCGGACCAGGACTCACTCATATACATGCACATGTAGACGGTCGACAGGCAGATTTGAACCTGCGGACAGTACAATGAAGAAGGTTAAATAGGCATACACGTCAACCACTAAGCCAAGGTTGCAGCCTGAAAAGTAATGATAAGACTATCACTAGAGGCTAAAACAAGTCTTGCCATTAAGATAAAATTCGTATTGGCCTTTGCCTCTAATAACTATAAGGCCACCGGAAGCTACCCCCAACAGCATGACCTATTCCAACGTAGGCAGGATTCTTCGTAATAGTATTTAATCAAAAGGAACCAGAAGAAGTAGAACAAATTTCGTGCAATTGGAGAATTACCTTAAAGCAATACACCTGGCGGCAATAACCCTTATATATCCCTGGAAAGGCTACCATTATTTATACCTTAATATGGCATCGACTTTTCGTCATTTTATAAAAAAAACATGAGGGTAAGAGATATATACCTACCTACGACCACTGGCAGCTGACATTTTGGGAATGGCCAACCCTGTCCTTGACCTCACGCGACTTACACTCTTGTGTGGTTAATAACGTGTGTGAACTGTCAAAGGTAAACCGTACTATAAACAGTCGATTCTATAGGTTTCGTGAAGTAGGCACTTGTTTGAAAAGACAGATATTTGATTCTTCAATATTTGTGGAACGATTCTGCATATAGTGATAAATTTACCTAGATATCGTCGTGTTCAATACAAGAAATGATGCCCGTTGTACCTACATGTAATTTATTGCAGAAAGGAGCACCATTTTAAATAAAAATTCAGTAGTGCGCTTTTCACTATTTGCATTAGGAACACCTAGCATGTTGGTAACACCTTGAATGCTGGTAATACAGCGAAAACACCTAGTGTGTTTGTAATACAGCAGGAAAGTCTAGTATGTTGCTAATGCAGAACAAACACGTAAAAGATTGCTTAAATAGAGGGATAACTTACAAGGTTGATAATACAGCAGACACAAATAAAAGGTTGCTAAAATAACGGCAACCCTTGGAAGATTGGTAATACAGCTGGAACACATAGAAGGTTTGAAAACCTAGTAGGTTGCTAAAGCAGCGGAAACTTGCTAGAATATTGGTAAACCAGTGGAAACACCTAGAATATTGGTAAACCAGTGAAAACACCTAGAATATTGATAAACCGGTGGAAATACCTAGAATGCTGGTACAAACAGCGGTAACCCCTAGAATGTTGGTAAAACAGCAGGATCACCTTGAAGGCTATTAAATCGGGGATATATCTTGACACGTACAGTTAAACAAAAGAAAACTAAATCGCTGGCATTTGCTATGCTTGAACGTAAATTATAAGCATTGTACTTGCCATCAACGCTGTCATTAAAAAATCATTGTTAGCTATTAAGTCTGCATTGAATACAGTGCGATATGTTTGGGTAAACGTAGTTATTTAAGTATTCCTAAAACTTAACTTCAAATTGTCTTCTATAGCAGCAGGGATTCCCTTCTCTCGGAGGCACACAGTCAGTAAATATTATACCAACCGAGCATTGTAGCGGACTTAAAAGCTCAGAAATCTAGGCCATTTGATGACATCTTCAGGCTAGCTACGCATTATTCCTGCTTTCCATCACAGGTCTCGGTACCATAAAGATCGTATATTTATAGAGGATGCGTTCGCTCGAGTCACCCGGGCTTCCCCGAGTCAGCCAAGGCGCCCCTTGCCCGTTCGCGCGTGTTCCCCGGCTTCAGAGCAGGGTAAGCCAGGGGAATCACGTGACCATCATGGCAGGCAACTCTTCAGACAATCAAACTGACAAGCTGTTCTTCAAATTTTAATCACCCGAAAGTGTCAATTAGGCCACAAACAGCTACTGTGCACTGAAATATGATCATTGTTTATTTCATACATCTCATACTGATACAAAGTTGAATCGTGCCGGCACTGAAAATGTTCAACACGGTTGTCTTAATTCACTGTCGTGAAGCTGAATATAAATATATTTCTTTCTTTTTGCATATTTGTATGCCCAAAACACTTTAAAATTCTTAATAATAATCGTTTTGATAGATGATGACTGTCACCCAATACTTGCAGAATCAAAAATTGCACCTTTGGCGAAAAAAAGTTAACATTATGTTCTGAGATTTCGCTTTCGGCTTATACTTCCATTTTTACTTCCATTAATTTTTACCCCTTAAAGCATTCACGCGCAGGACGAATCTCTTAGGGAAATATGACGTAATGTCACTCTAGTCCGGCTTATCCGGGGAAGTCACGGGAACGCAACCATAGAAAAGAAAATGGCGGCCACTCTGGGGTCGACCCATCTTGAACCGCGGTGAAATTTATCCGGTTCAAGTCCACTTATCACATTAAATTAATGAATACCACCTGTCTAATAGATAAGTAAAATCTCAATTTTGGGTAAGGCTTTGAAGATGAACAACTTGGTATTATTTGTTATGGACTTGAATCAGTTAAATGTCGCTATGATACAAGATGGCTCGACCCTAGAGTGTCGCTCTTATTCTTTTCTATATAAATATACTGTACGGTACCAAGCCTCTGTGTTTTCCATTGGGTTGGGGTTTCTTTTTGCCAGTAGTTGTGTCTGCCCTGGGTAATTCCTTACACATAAAAGCAACCAACCACTTTTAAGCAAATATGCCTTTAAAAAGAAGATATTTGAATCTGACAAAAATCGCATATTACCTTGGGTTTATTATTCTTCGTGTGCATATGATCTGTTGTTTCGACTGTAAACTTATCGACGTCATTTGCAGTTCAAGAAGAGGCATTAGATAGCTAGATTGGGCGGCGAAATCGCAAGAATCTTATTTTAGATCTCGTTTCGTTTTTAATATCGGCCTGAGTTTACGCGAGGTTATATAAAGGCTTTTATTTTCTTGTCTCGCCTCATTCGCCTATAAATTAGCTTGTGCCTGATCAGAGTTATTCTTTGATTCTCGCGTTTTTTACTCTAGTAGTTGTTGACGTTTCAACATAATACGACATGCGAGGAAAGACAGTTGATTCTCACATTCTTGTAACCTACAGTTTCGTAATCGACGAAATACATAACACTCGGTGCGTGGCAAATTAGCAGAACATAAAGTTGATTCTCGCGATCTCTTCTGGCTGTTCAACATACCACGAGGTGAGCAGCGGGAGAACGCAACTTTGGCTTCATTACTGCGTTTTCTTAGGCATGAGAACGTATCATTTGGTTGCTTCTCGCTCTTTGCACTGTGATCTCCAGTGATGCGTTAGCTACCTGGCGCCCATAAAATAGCGTATGGAGCGCGATAACGCGGCAGTAGGTTGATTCTAGGGTTCTCGTTATCAATAGTCTCGTATTACTTGCGACCAGTGCTTGAGAATACGCAGCAAGATTTGGTAAACGATTATGATACTTTTGCCGCCCTTTCTCGCGTTCTCATGCCTCAGCTACACTCTTGAGTTTGTTACCGCGGTGGAAAAGATTAACAACTATCTCTGTCTTTCGCAATCTCTTGCTTCACGTTTTGTGAAGAAATTTTAAACACGAGATTACAAAATGCGAATGGCCTCATCCGTTTTGTTTTAGTCATTAGATCCTATGAATTTAGAAACATACAGCTATAATTTCAAAAAAAATCAAAGAGTACAACTTTAAAACCTCCGCATAGCACCAGGTAACCGAGGGTTGGTCCACAAGAAAGTCCTACCATGGACAACGCACGCCATCTTGGACATCAACGAATACAACCGGGTAACTGTGGGCTGGTCCATGTGAAAGTCCTGCCATGGACAGTGCACGTCATCTCAGTCACCAAACGATCTGTGGGCTGGTCCACGTGAAAGTTCTACCATGGATTGCGCACGTTATGTCGGACATCAACCGGTCCGTGGGTTGGTCCACGTGAAAGTTCTACCATGGACAGCGCACGTTATCTCGGACATCAACTGGTACAAGCAAGTAACCGCGGGTTGATCCACGTGAAAGTCCTACCATGGACAGCGCACGTCATCTCGGACATCAACAAGTACAACCAGGTAACTGTGTGTTGGTTCACGTGAAAGTTCTACCATGGACAGCGCACGTCATCTCTGACATCAACGACAACAACCAGGTAACTGAGGGCTGGTCCTCATGAAAATCCTACCATTGACAGAGCACGTCATCTCAGTCACCAAACGATCTGTGGGTTGGTCCACGTGAAAGCTCTACCATGGATCCCGCACGTCGTCTCGGACATCAACCGTCCGTTGGTTGGTCCACGTGAAAATTCTACCATGGAAAGCGCACGTCGTCTCGGACATCAACGAGTACAACCACTTAACTGTGTGTTGGTTCACGTGAAAATCCTACGATGGAGAGCGCACCTCATATTGGACATCAACGACTACAACAAGTTAACTGCAGGCTGGTCCACGTGAACGTCCTACTATGGACAGCGCACGTCATCTCGGACATCAACGAATACAACCAGGTAACTGTGGGTTGGTTCACGTGAAAGTTCTACCATGGACAGCGCACGTGATCTCGTGTTGACTTCAACCCGTCCGTGGGTTGGTCCACGTGAAAGTCCTACGATGGACAGCGCACGCCATCTTGGACATCAACGAGAACAACCAGGTAACCGAGGGCTGGTCCTCATGAAAATCTTACCATTGACAGCGCACGTCATCTCATTCACCACACGATTTGTGCGTTGGTCCACGTGAAAGCTCTACCATGGATTGCGTACGTCGTCTCGGACAACAACAATTACAACCAAGTAACCTTGGGTTGATCAACGTGAAAGTTCTACCATGGACAGCGCAGGTCATCTCAGACATCGACAAGTACAACGAGGTAACCATGGGTTGGTTCACGTGAAAGTCCTACGATGGACATCCTACCATGGACAGCGCACCTCATCTCAGACATCAACGACTAAAGCAAGTTAACTGCAGGCTGGTCCACGTGAAATTCCTACCATGGACAGCGCACGTTATCTCGGCCATCAACGAAAACAACCAGGTAACCGTGGGTACGTCCACGTGAAAATCCTACGATGGACAGTGCACATCATCTCAGACATCAACGAATACAAAGAGGTAATTGTGGCTTGGTTCACATGAAATTCCTACCATGGACAGCGCACGTTATCTCGGCCATCAACGAGAACAACCAGGTAAACGAGGGTTGGTCCACGTGAAAATCCTTCGATGGACAGTGTACATCATCTCAGACATCAACGAGTACAACGAGGTAACCGTGGGTTGGTTCTTCTGAAAGTCCTACGATGTATAGCGCACGTCATCTCAGACATCAACGAGTACAACCAGGTAACCTTGGGTTGGTCCACGTGAAAGTCCTATCATGGAAAGTGCACGTCCTCTCAGACATCAAACGACCAGTGGGTTGGTCCACGTGAGAGTCCTACCATGGACAGCGACGTCATCTCGGAAATCAACGAGTACAACCAGGTAAACGTGGGTTGGTCACGTGAAAGTCCTACCATGGACAACCATGTCATCTCGGAGATCAACGAGTACAACCAGGTAACCGTGGGTTTGTCACGTGAAAGTCCTACCAAGGAGAGCGAACGTCATCGCGGACATCAACGAGTACAACCAGGTAACCGTGGACTGATCCGTGTGAAAGTCCTACCATGGGCAGCGCACGTCATCTCGGAAAACAAACGATCTGTGGGTTGGTCAACGTGAAAATTCTGCCATGGACAGCACACGTCATCTCGGACACAAACGATCCGTGGGTTGGTCCACGTAAACGTCCTACCATGGACAGCGCACGTCATCTCGGACATCAACGAGTACAACGAGGTAACCGTGGGCTGGTTCACGTGAAAGTCCTACCATGGACAGCGCACGTCGTCTCAGACATCAACGAATACAACGAGGTAACCGTGGACTGGTCCACGTGAAAGTCCTACCATGGACAATGCACGTCATCTCAGACATCAACGAGTACAACCAGGTAACCATGGGTTGGGTCCACGTGAAAGTCCTAACTTGGACAGTGCACGTCATCTCAGACATCAAAGAGTACAACGAGGTAACCGTGGGTTGGTCCACGTGAAAGTCCTACCATTGACATCAAACGATCAGTGGGTTGGTCCACGTTAAACCGACTGTATCTATGAACGAAACAGCCTCAAATTTTAAATCTGTAATGAATTACAAATCTTGTCATAATCTTGCCAGTGCGAGTGCTTGCGTGTGTGTGTGTCGTGTATATGTGTTATTGTTCCTGTATATGTGTATATAGACAACCAGAACAAAATATGTTTGTCCCAAGGAGGTTTTAATGATGTGTCACGACAAATAGGTCTACACTAAAATGTTCGACAGACTAGCTGCTCTATTAGCAATACTCCATCATTTATACTTAAAAGATAAAATAGCAAAACATTTTTAACCGTATAAACATCCAGATATTTTTGCTGCTTTTGACACGTGTACATTATTGTCGCTTTAACAACCGGATGAAACTTTGAATCTAAATCGCCTAGGAATCTGCTAACAAATGACAACCTAAAGAAAAACGTTTCCGCCTCTAAAACGCACAACTTACAACATAATTAAACTTACAATTATATAAACTATTTGTCTACAAATATGATGTTATCTCAGAGTAAACTATACAAAGTCAATTAACTAGATAACAGAATATCCAGCAATTAGCATGAATATAATTGACAATGTATCTTGAACCTCCTCCTAAATTAACACATCTACTTCATTACACGTTTTGAACGGAGAGGTGGAGGAATCAGAGAAAGACAACACTATCAGTTTTAAATAAACGTTTCTAAATAAACTAGTTTCGTTGATTACTGGTTTCTGTCATCCACATTTTCACAAAGATTTTAATTAATTTGCACAACATTAATAAAAACAAATAAAGGTAAAAGGAGTTCTGATAGCCTGAATTTATGTGAGTGAGAATCAGACTTCAAACTTTAGTTATTTTAACTGGAACATCTGCCCATAGCTTTCCCATCACTTCATATGTTTATTATTATTTTTCCCGCAAGTCATTTTAAGTATTATATTTTGAATAAATCATAAATAGTGGTGTGAACATTGTCTGGTTTGGCATCTAAAATTTACACTTCTACTTCGTCCAATGTTTCATAGAAAAATGTTTGGTGTGGTAATTCTATAGCATTATTTGTCGTAATTATGATTTAACATTCATTTCCGCAGCAGTATATTATAGTTCGTAAAAAAAACTGTATGGTCTATAAGTGATAATGTTCTGAAGGAAGACTGGACCTGATAGCTGCTCCGGAGTCTTGTTAACGCGGTCGATTGTTTGGTATTGTACTGTACCTGTACCGGAGAAGAGGAGTTCTCAACACAGATAATAAGAGGCTCATGATTACTGCTGCCTGCATCTCAATTTTCCCTGCTCGCTGGATCGATGCCGGACCTGTGATTTCAGCGACGCTCCAACTCCCCATTAGAGCGATAATTACAGCGTGTTTGCTGGCATTGAGAAGCCCGAGCAGAGAGCGGACAGCTGAGGCTTTGGGCAGTCTTCTCTGGCCATCGAGAATGGGGGACAGGCGACACAGGATTACAGGAAGCCCATGTAGAGAGGTATCGAGCAACAAGAGCTCTGTTCCTCTGGGCTTTTATTTGATACCGGCAGCACAACTACAAATCAATACTCTTAAAGTTACACAACCCACTGCATATTGCAATACATGCGCCAATAAGACATGTAGTCGGGCTTAAATAGAGTGTAGACAAAGAGAGGTGAAACCGCTTTAATGTACGACCCATCCTTCGTTATAAAATCTAAAAATGGAGTAATTAGCAGTTTTTTTAATATAAATATATAAATGACTGATATTCGAAGAGCGAATAATAGGCATCGCGCAACAAGTGTCTTGCTGTTATGGTATTTCTACATATAAGTCAGTGCACATTGGTTCATTACCTGCGTCGATGATTACAAGACAATTCAACTGGATTGAAATCATTCTAACTGTATGCTTTAACTTTAATAAAATAAAAAGCCATTAAAATGTTTGGTTGGCGTTTGAATATCCTACGTTTTCATCAGGGATCTGATAGTATCCTTAATCCAGATCAACTAAGAAGTAAGTAGCCTATGGAAGAAACTATAACCACGCTATCTCTGGTAAAAAGGAAAATCCAGGAGACGCGTGTTGGCCAGTGGACTGATCAGGAACTCAAGCTGGGGATTATAAACCTCTGAAAACATTCTGCATTCAATCCTAACTAAGGTTGACTTCATGTAGCACTGAATCGTAGTTTATATGGGTGCCTTTGATTATTTACAACATGCAAATGTTTTTTGTAAACTAAGCTTCATTTCTTATCTATGTAGAGGATTACATTGTTGCGCAATACTCTAGATCAAAACTGTGACGATTTTTTGTTCGTCTTTGTATTACTGACAGGAACTATAAAGGTATATACCTGCCAATGTTCGCTAATACTATCACCGTAAGATACACTTCTCTTCATTGAGACTGCAACGGCGGTTGTGTCTATAATCGCTGAGAACAATATATTAAGCTGAGTTACAGTTTGGCGTTGCACAGTGAACAGATTGGTACACAAACTATTTCAATGTCACGTTTGGAGTGACAAGACAACAGGCTTTTATTCTTGTTGCGTCACGTGGACAGACTGGAGATGTATTAGGTGAAGACAACTGCACCCCAGAGTGCTTTATCTATTGAATGATTTACTGTTTCCTGCGAGCGAGCCACACGAACCGAAATATGAGAAGCGTATTAAAGAGAAATAAGAACCAAGTCACAACAAATTTTAAAGAGGTCATGTGTGTACTTCTTTAAAACAACAGAATATTCTTCTCTGCTGACTATATTGTGTATAATATATAGAAGTTTTTTTAACGATGAACATACTAAGAGCCAAATCCTGTAAGGTTCAGTGATAAAGTCATGGAAATCGGACTTATTTTGTTGACTTGAAAACGCATATTCATCGTATACCAACATTGGCCTATTATACGAAAAAAGAGTTTTCAAGATTAATTATTTGAAATAAAACAGCATATTTAATACTCTACCTTACTTAACATTGTATGGAGTGGTCTAGCCAATAACAGTGGTGACATTTCTTTTTTTTTCCCCTAATTTGGATTCTAAAACAGTTTAACGCGATTAAATGTACTAGCATTTACTGGTTCTATTTAATTTAGATGTTAAATATCTGAATTTCTTATAAATAATTTATAATTTGGTATGATCAAATGCATGGAAAAGTATGTGGTATAATCCATGTCAAGCTGTGATATATAATTGATATGATTTTCTAGCAGTCCTATGTCATAACTCGGTGAGTAGTCCATTCAGCTGGAAGCCTACAATGCTAAGTCCATAAACAAGGAATATTAGTACACCGGTCCACAGACAGGTGCGCGGCTTGTTAACAACTCGGGACGTCATAAATTCAGAATGTGATAATTGGCCGGCGTTTATTGGAGGTGTTTGACCGCATCGCCCAGCGCAGCCAACACTACGAAGTTCTTACATAGCTTTAATATTTTTCGTATACCAAACCTGCATACTATTACTATAATATTGAAAATGGTAGTTTAGAATTTTCAATCAAGTAAAAGTATCCTGGAACAAAATTGAATCCGTTGGACGTATGTGATTTACTTGAATTATAGTTCAAACCCTTCATTCTGCTTAGTAGCAATCGTCCAAACGCTACTGTGGAAACAATTGAGTTCTCTAGCCATTCTTAATTGAGAAACTTGATATCTGCGAAGTGGCCTTTTGAAATATATACCATTTTAATTTATAGCTAAATGGTGCAAGATGCCTGCTATATATATAAAACCTATTTATAAAGAAGCAACAAACAATGACAGTGGGACTAGACAGAGCAATCACTATACGAAATACACACACATCAGAGGGAAACACATCGACTTTTTGTTTTACTTCAGTTCTTAGAGTGTTTTCACAGAGCAGTTTACTTTATTTTGCTATGTACCATGTTACCATATGTTATAAGTTGCCAGTACCGGTACCGATAATGGTGATTGCCTTGGTCGACTGACACATATGAGTGAACTAATCGAGACGAGTGCTTACATGCTGTCATATTAGTGAACTAGGCGTAAGTGCGTTGTGGAAGCCAGCAAGAAAACATCTCAGTCAGTGGTCTCTGTCTAAATGACACACACCTCAACTAATCTAGTTAAAATCTATAAAGGCGGCGTGTTAATGAAAGATGTCATTTATGAGCAGTGCGCTCATTAATTAACCTGCTATGAGGTCTAAACGTATCCACACCGAAAGCGGACGGTTTCCTAGGACGTAATTTACTGATAAGACTTTATTCAATGTATAGATCTTAAACTTTGCATGCGATAAGGGATTATCCCGAGTAATGGACGATAAAAAAATTTTTTTAGCATATTATTGGATATTTAGTAAAAACTGAGTAAATTGTTGTTTTAAATTGACACGCTGTGTTTATTGTTTACTTTCCTTTGACTGATTTTTTAGCAATGTCATAAATACCACAATGTAAAGCTTGTACGTCACATAACAGAGGGGTTTTGTCCGAGATTATATGTTTTTTTTATATCATTTATTGTTTAATAAATGGCAGGTTGGGAATCCTAACAGTTAGTAATAATTACTGCGTGAGGGCAGGTGTTTATTGTCAATTCAGAGACAGCTATCCCGATCACCTGTTTGGCCGCATTCCCGACTCGAACCCTTAGAAACTCAAATAAGCAGCTGGCCAATCCACAAACACCTCAAATTCAGCCCAGCCCGCGCACCTAATTGCTTACCTACATGACATAAATACTTACAACTAACGAGAGCACCTCGATAAATTCAGCCCGTGTCTTAATCCGATAAAGCCCTTTTGCCGTTTGCTTGCATTGATACTTGTCAAAGTAGGATCATAAGCATCCCCCGTTACAGAAGGGATCAGGGGTTTGGATCAGTCTTGTGCAGTACTAATTTGCGGAGTGCTTGGGCGCGGTCAGTTAATGACAGGCCTGCTGTAGGGTCACATCAGATGCAGCCGGCACACAGCCCAGAGCACGTTAATTGATGTGGCACGATCACATTCTCGTCTGACAGCAGGTTTAGGTTTTCTCCACAAATTGGAGACATCCTGGCCGAGGCTCCCGAGTTGAAGGCTGTTCACATCGTGCAGTCCGCTTGCCGTCTCGTCCCGGATTGTCTGGTGGTCGTGGAGCGCTTGTCGCAATGTCCATCCATCCCGCCCTTTCTCAACTAGCTTTAACTATGTGCCCAGGAATTGATAGCACCGATAACCTCACCTCTTTTGACCAGCACGAACAAGACCTTAATAAACAGGGCATGTTTCAAACTTTCCAAGCCTGGGCATTAAGGAACTATGGTGACAGTGGGAAAACTAAAACGGTTACTAAGAGAAAGTATGAGAGAATTATCAAAATATTAAAAGGCGAAGAGCAGTCAACAGCCGAGAATTCCAAGTTCAGATTTTGGGTGAAAGCTAAAGGCTTTCGTATTGGTTGTGAAGCTGGCTTGACAGACGGAAGAGACGAAGATCACCTGTTTGTCCCAACAAGAGTACCGGTAAGTCAACCATTTCTCTCTTCCATATAGAATCTGCGTTTAGTTTATCTCATTAATATTACCTACAAAGCTTGATAGTGTTTGGTAATACACGATGTTAATCTATTTGATAAATCAATTTATCAAACTCGAAGCATAAGCTATTCCGTAAATGGACCATTCTTGTATATAACAAAAAACTTGTACTTAATACATGTATAATTTTATTTTAAATCCGCTGATCTCTCCCCCACCCCACTGCTAAATTGTTCCCAAACAATTATTGCGGTCTACATTATATTTAAACATCGCGACGTCGTGGTCATTGTATTTTGTCTTGTTTCTCTGTCGCCTAAATGTCTTTCGCACCTCGGCTAAGAATCTCGTCTGCTCGTGTTTTTCGATTTACTGCGCAACAGTTTGTTAAAAGCAATGTATCAAGATAATTTAGACTTTATTCTTAACCTTACCATAATAATAGTATGGTTAGAACTGGCTTGGTCTGAATTGGAAATTTTCAACTTAAATGATGAAGCCAGTCGGACATTTTAACGGTGCCGTTCCTCTAAAAATTCAGCTCGGTCTGTCCCAGCTAGGTTAGCAATCAATACGGGCATATTTGGTGAGTTCTTGTCGCTGAGACTGCCCCAAACCCCGCCACTGACTACTTCCTCATGCATGCAGTGTAAGCCCGCAGGAAGACAGTATTGGGTCGATAGGCTCATTTGAAACCCTACAGACATCCCTTCATCATACGCCTGGGGGATAATGAAGAAATGTTGTCGGACTTCGCGATTTTTTTCTCCATCGGTTACGTGAAAGAAATTGAAGTATCAGGAGAGTAAATCTCCGGACGTCGCTAGGGAATAGCAATATAGGTATATTCTGGTTAAGACTTAACTATTATAAGATATAAGTAACACGTAATAGATTTTTAATGTGGAAAATAACATTTTAAACGTAATATATTTATTGAAAATCTAAAAATAAGATATTTAGCTGGTCTGGTAACTAGTTGTGGCAAAGACTGTTTGCATTACTACGGCTCTTTGACTTTATCAGGTCAATCAAACTTTATTTTTTAAAAAGATAAACGAGAAAGTAACAGCCGTAATTCCGTGACGAATAAGCGAGGATTATATTCCAAACAGATTCAACCAGAGCAAGCTGTGGCTTATTTCATTCGTATCATATTATTTTGTTCTCTTTTGTCTGTCTTTTTTGTGCTCACATAGAATCCTCATAACATATTTTACATAATTATATTAGTTTGAAATTGTTTGCTCTCAGCCTAAGTCGATTTGTAGGTTTCTCATAGGAAAACACTGAGAAATCAATTGAAATCGATTAAGGTTATACAATTTGTATGTGGTTTTCAAAATGCAGAATCATATGATTGTGAAAATTTTAACTGAACCGTTCCGATTGGTCGCTCTGTAGTTATACAGTTGACGTAACTTTCTTGTACACGACTGCGAGAAAGTGCAAGTTTTAATTTAGGGGATTAGTCTGAGCCAGAGGTCATAGTTAGGTTTTATAAGACCCCAAAAACCCGAGAGCCTCCGCTAAAACATCTAGCTATGACCGACGTCGAGAGTAAACAGAATTCTAACCCGAAAACAAGCCCAGAAAAAGAGCTCTCCCGTTGACTCAAAAATGGCTCTTTCTAAATTCCCCCTTGTATGCATTCAATTGTCAACAACCAATCAGAAATAGGAAGTTGCCTCCCTTTGTATCGCATGCTGCTATGACAACGCCATCAGACTCAACTGAGATGTAAAACAGCGAAAAACGCCGCAGAAAGCAATTTTTCTGATATTATATGATGCCGTAAATAATAGCGATTTTGAAGTAGACATGTTTTAAACTATGTTCGCGAGAACTAATCCCCTATTTGTTCTGTATGTTTTATAAAATTAAGAAAACAAATTTTGAAGGAGAGGCGGCCATATTTGATTTTTGTCAGTATCGGACATTTGGTAGATGAACACTCGCACGCTGGGATGTAACGTATGTTAACCCACTTGGGAGTTGAACATATCACAGCACCACAAGTTTGTTTACGGAATAATGAATTTATTAATTTAAAGTATAGGCTGTTTTGTCTTCGAGGTAGATTTTAACTATTGGTATGCTTATGCAGTGTGAATCTGTGAAAGAAGGGAGTCGGAACTGCGATAAACAAAGCGGTCATTGTTGTCTCATTAAGACCACTGAGTTGTGTTCCTTGTTATGTATATATTTGGGTACGGCACGAAACCCTAGAATGACTGATTGATGCGGTGAATTAGGATACAATTGTGTTTCTCGTTTATCAGTAACTACATGCCTTTGGATTGATCCGTTTCTTTTACATGTTTAACTTTTGTATATACCGTTTTAAATCGATGTTTTTTTTACGATATACTCAGTCCTCCCATTATGTCAACATGTCAGTCATTATATGAGTGCTAGTACGCTTCACAAGAAAGGTACGAGTCAAATGTTTTCGTTTATGATCACCTCAAAATACTTGTTTTGTTATTAATATAAATGCGTATACCACATAGGCCACAAATATTTATTTTGTTATGAAAATAACATCCTGTCAGTAATGTTCAGTTGACTTAGGTATGAACATATGCAGGTAATTTACAGACCACGTTTCTTGTTGCGCTGAAATATATATGGGTCAGTGAATTTTCGCAAATCCTTATAATAGAATAGAAGACTTCACATTAATAAAACCAAAATTAAAATTTCTGATATTATTTAGAAAAACTTTTATATAATTTCCGTTATATATCCAAAGAGAATAAATCAAACTTTTCGTTCTATTAAACTTTTATTTGGCCACCCTGTGCAAGTTTGGCTTATACCCCCACAAATTCTTCTTGACAAGGCCATTACTTAATATCTTCTTGGAATTGACTGGGTCTTTAAAAATTTAGGGATGTTAAATTAGGATTTGAAGTACTGTGAATCTTATCTTAACATCGCTTTCTTCAATATATTTTGTTTGCCATGTTGTTTGAACAAAGACTACAACAAAACATTAAGAAAATAAGCGAAGCGTGATACCAAGTCTTTTTTCTGGCAATGGGCTCCCCATGGGGCTCGTGTCTTGGGGCAAGTTCTAATTCTCTCTTCGGAGCTGCGCCAACCTATAATTTCTTCTGGTTGAGTTTCTTGTGTAGGGAGTTGTTTTGCTGGAAAATCGATCGATCGCACAGTTAACAGAATGAACTTTGGGTGAGATTTACACCTCTGTCTGTCCGTCTTCTAGAGTCTTGTCTCCGTGAGCCGAGCAAATGACACACCGGTAATAGGCCGCTGGATGACCTATGGGACAGGTCGAGAGAACAACTGGCTAAAATGACCGTCTGTTCGCTTGGATTTGCAGTCTGGAAACGGGGTACTGAGAACGGCGATATTTGGGAGGAAGTTGCTAGGAAATTATACAGTGTCTGTGTGTGCGTGTGGGGAGAGAGAGGGGGGGGGGGGGATGTATGTTTGTTTTTGGTGTTCGTACATAGGGCGGAACTGAAGAGTTCATCAACCAGCCAATCGGTCTAAACACAGAATCAGGGTGGTAAATTGTGTATGATTCAGCACTTTCCGTTGATAGAATTGAAATATTGCCTTTTTAACAAAATGTGTATTTTACGTTTGCAAAAAAAAAAAACGAAAACAAAAATCGGGAGAGAATCTTTCTAAATTTAAATATAAAGTTAACCAGCGTTCATACTCCCTCACATATAGTTACTCTACCAATTACCCCAAATCAACAGCTAAAGATCGCTTAGATCATTTTGTATGCCGATGCCGACTACATATCAACAATTAACTTTCATTCATTTTGATTCCAATCTAAGATTTCAAATGAAACCTCAGTTCACCTGTGTCTTCGTATACAACTTTTTGATATAGTCCAGGTTTACAGAACTATGGCGAGTACTGTTATCTGACCTTATTACAAGGTAAGCTGGTGTTTCTATAAAAGTTTCTGGCTGAATGGCCCGTGGCGCGGTTAAAATCTCTGCTCATCTCGTGTTCTCGAAATCAATTCCGGCCGAGGAATCACCTGTGAGCCCCATCCTATCTATTGTACACTACTCTTTGTATCCACTCCAACATGGAATGCTGTTACAGCTCCCCATTATGGCCATGTACATACAAGTCTTAGTTGTTTCCATGGTAACCTACTATGATTACTGCTTTTACGTGGCTGAAGAATTTAAGTTAATTAGCCACCTTAGGACGTTTTGTTCGATAGTACGGGACAAGCTGTTGTCCTAGTCTCAGAATGCCGCTTCCCCGCTTAACTCCTTATATATGTATGAGTGTAGGTGTATCTTATATTCAAGTTAAGAATGTACCCAGAGAACAAAAGCTCCATTCAGCTTCCTCCATTAACCTCTCTAGCACCAAACACTCTTCTAAGGTGCTAAGCCGACGACCATTCAGCGCGGCTAATAAAACACAGAATCGTGCTGGAAGAGGATTGTCAATAACTTAGACTTGGGGCGACTAAGACCCGTCCAAATCTGTTGAGAGTTGGTTATGGACTGATGTTTCTAGAGGACAAGACAATAAGCACCACCTTCTCCTGTCACGTTTCATAACATTTCCCTCAACTTCAGCCCAGCCCTATCCCGAGTTGTCATGGAAACCAGAGTAGTGTTATCCGGTGTTCTCGGTTGGGACTATCGGAGTCTTGAAGCATCTGGCAAAGGCTCTCTCAAATCTAATGAATTCTTCAGGCTAGCCTCGGGCCTTTCGTGTGCACAACCCTTTCATATCAAAGCTACCCACCAATTATATGCCATTGACGTCCCATTCATGAACCGGTAGCTGAACTCGACTTCGCTGGAAATATAAGACTGATATAGGTGAAAGTTGTCGAGCGTAGCCGCATGTTACAGAGGACGAATACATGATAAGACACCGGAACCAAGAGACAAAGCAACCCAGAGATTAATATTCGTATCGATGAAAGCCATGTTAGCTTTGATGGGAAGAACAGGCTTAGTATTACCGATAGCCTGTCTGTATTAACATCCACACCAATAGATACTTGAGATGAACAATCAATACACTGTGTTGATTACTGCTAAATGAACATCAGATACAAATAGTCAGACACTTCCAATATAGGCCTACGCTACGCTTGTTAATATCTTGTACTTAAACGATGTTTATGATGAATAAATAACTGTGAGATCATTAAGAGCACACAACATCCAGTTGTTCTTCAAAACACCACATTGCTTACAGTAGATCCCGTGCTGTTTAAATAGTACTGGTGGATTCGTTTTTTAGGAATAAAGAAATTGACACAAACGCTCTGACCACAGAAGACATACTGTAACTTTTATGTTTAGACTCATTGTATTCTGTTATCTGCTACGGCACAAGTCTTCACTTATAATCCTAAAAACTATTAAAAAAGAAACTATGTATGTTTCATATCACATATGTTGAAGTAGGGAAGCACACACATCATTGTCCCAAGTCTACATCTACATTAAATGTTACTTTCCGAGTTTTAGGATCGTGAAATATCTATGTCTTAAGATCTTCCCACTTATTATGCCCCCTTCTAGTAAAGGGGGGGGGGGGGATATAGGTTTTACTTTTTCTGTCTGTGTGTCCGGGAAGCGTTGTATTTTGATTACTATTTCATTTACGCTTTTGAAACTTGCATAATCATTCTTATATGTACCCAGATGTGCAATGTAGAAAAAAAATCATGGAATTATGCAAATTTCCCAAGAAATTATGCAAATTGGCTCCATTTGTCTGGTAAGCTTGTCTGGGCTGTATCTTGGTTACTATTTCATTTAGGCTTTTGAAACTTGCATAATGCATTTTTCTATGTACGCAGATGTGCAACGTAGACAAAAAGTCTCGGAATTATGCAACTTTCCCCTAGAAATTATGCAAATTGGCTCCATTTGTCCGGTAAGCTTGTCCAGGCTGTATCTTGGTTACTATTTCACTTAGGCTCTTGAAACTTGCATAATGCATTCTTCTATGTACGCAGATGTGCAACATACAAGAAAAAAATCCCGGAATTATGCAAATTTTTTCCGGAAATTATGCAAATTGGCTCCGTTTCTACGAGAAGCTCGTCCGGGCAGTATCTTGGTTACTATTTTACTTAGGCTTGCATAATGCATTCCTTTATGTACACAGATGTGCAACGTAGAAAAAAATCACGGAATTATCCAAATTTCCCTATTAATTATGAAATTGGCTCTGCATGGCCGGAAAGCTTGTCTGGGCTGTATCTTGGTTACTGTTTTACGTAGGCTTTTGAAACTTGCATACTGCATTCTTCTATATACACAGAATATGCAACATGAATAAAAATCAGGGAATTATGCAAATTTCTGCATAAATTATGCAAATAAGCCCTGACCAGGCTGTATATGATGGCTCCTTTTTCACTTATATCTGTTAAACTTTGATATTCCATTCTTCCGTATACACAGATGTGAAACATAGAAGAAAAAAAACCTTGATAAAAATTTAGGGAAATTAAGCAGATGTTCAACGTAGAAAAAAGTCACGGAATTATGCAAATTTCTGCATAAATTATTGGAATTTGCTTTGTCAAATTCTCTGTCCTGGCTGTGTCTTAGTTACTATTTAACTGAAGCATTTGAAACTTGCATACTGCATTCTTATCCATGTGCAGATGTGCAACATAAACAATTCATTAGGTGAATTTTGGCATTTCGCTTCATATAGTTGTGTGCGTGTTGTGTGGACTGTGGGGGTGGGGGCATATTGTTTAGCAATCTCTGGTGGCTTTTTCTCTTGTTTGAAATGTATACCTTTTACACGAGAAAACAAGTTGGCTAAACTTCCTTATAGTCTGTGCGTAGAATTGCACTTAAAATGAATATTTTGTGAATGAATTCATTAATTAAGTATGTTTCATAGGTTTCAAAACAAATTTAATATATACTGTTTTGCTGTTAAAGTGAAGGAAAACCCCAAACCCTTAACAGTTACCCGTCTTGGTTTTCTTGGTGGAGGGTGTTTCTTTTTGTATCATATTTTATAGATTGAAATCAGTCAGGTGTATGAGGGTTCTGGTAGCTTGTAATGTAGGCCTGGTTTAAAGTTTTGCAAGAACCGAAGGCCATATGTGTCCGTTATAGTTAGATATATATTACACTATATTGTTATTGTGTCGCGCTGGCAGCTAAAGGACGGAAGCTGGTATGTAGGTGAAGGATCTTGTCGTCTCGTCTCGGTACACAACCTCTGGTGCGTACATATTACTCTTCCTCTCTACAACATACACAGACTCAAATTGCTCTTTTGCTCACAATGCGTATGGCGATGATGTCATTTTGATTCTTAATGCATTGTGGCAATTTTTAATCGTTGGCTGCATTTTATGTGATTGTTTGTATAAAAGTGGGCAAATATTGCACAGCGTATTGTTACCAATATAGAGATATCGGCCCAGATTCAATCAAACAGTGATTCCACGAAGAGGCAGCTGCGGAAAACACGTGAATGTGGAGTAGTCGGCTGGAATATAGGCCAGGACACAGATACAGCCGGACATGTCAAATCCATTCAGAAGACACAAGTTAATATGCTCGGTTTTATAGTGCACAGAGTGATGCTGATGTCTCAAGTTGCAGATTCTTTAACCCAGCTTTGTCTCCCCAACTTCTCCATATTGATGGCCTGTCATCAATAGACTGTCCTGCCCAGATGAGTCTCGTCCGCGGAGTCTCCCGAACGATAGCACATCGCAATCTACCAAGACAGGCCATGAATAATTTAGCACTGTTAAGGCATCAATGCCGACCCGGGAAGTATAATGGGTTTCTATCTAAACGGGATAGAGCCACTTTACGGTAAAAGTGAGTGGAGTTTATAATTCCCAAGTGTGGAGACAATTCTGCCGATCCTTCAAACACCTAATCTTATATCAAGCCACTTCTCTGCTAAGAAAATCAACACCATAATAATTGAACAAACATACCTATAATGCCCAAAAGAAATAAAGTTTAACAAAACAATTATTTCGATCGGATCTCTAGGTTTATAAATGCCTAGTACAGCGATACAGACGTAAATAAATGCGCTGAAGTTTTTCAGAAGTCGTTTGCTAAAGATGCGGTAACTGGCAAACATCTTTTGTTTTTGTTTTTTCCTGATGGAAGTCCAGTGAAACAAAAGAACTATAAAGTAGGGCCTCAGACGAGATGCCTCCTTATTCATGATCAGGACGAATTCATCCCTTTACCGGACCACAGGCTAGATTCGTCAATAATTTAACTTATTCTATAGCGGTTTAGAGCGAGGATTTATTGAACAGAGTCTGGTTTGGGATGGTATGGCTTTGACAGATATAGGCCAGCCTTACATAGGCTCTGATCAGAAACGACTCGATCCTTAAATTCAACAAATAGTCATAAGTGATATATATGGCCAGGTTTAACTGATCGTCCGTTATGACCTGACTGAAAATCATCTTCACCATTTCTGATAGATAGTTTTATGGTTGTCCTTGCATCTTAATTAACTAGAAAAATGTTTTCCAACGAACACCATATCAGAACTCACAAGCCATATAAGTAACTAGCTACCAACTAAATCAGTCAACCACGTTGTTGAAATTATAGTGATTCGCGTAAATGTTCTTATTTACATTCATCACGCACAGTTGATGTTTAATATGCAACATGGCTGAAACTTTCACAATTAATGTATAATTTGTTTTCTTTTACGGTTTAATTTAAAAAGTCTCATTGAATAAACGGGTCGCAAAAGATAAGCACTCAGCGTGTACCAAAAACAAAATATAATAAGATTACATTTTTGCAAAACAATTGTCTTCGAATGGCTCATTCATTACACAGTGACTTGTTTCGTTCGGTACATTTTTGAAGCGTTACAATTTAATACGCAATAAAACTGTGTCCCACAGAGAAAATGTTATACGGAACACGTAAATCCTATCTCTGCACGGAACATTTTTGTGAAAAATGTTTTGAGGCAATATACCTCTTTTTCTGTTATTCTAGCTAATTCAGTATTTCTTTGATTCAAACAGAGCGATTGCGGCCCCGTGGAATCCGAGAAAGGTCTCAAAAAAGTTGCCATTGTGGAAGATTTCTTCGATATAATTTATAATGTGCACGTTGAAATGGATGGTAGGGCAGGAAAACACGCCGGCCAAAAAAGGACATACAGAGCGGTAAGTTGATCACGGTGATGAGTGTTACTCAGCGGTGAGTGTTATTGACTGGCAACTTGCTTTATATTGTGCGTTATTCTGGGATATAATCCTCACGAATCCATTGTTCGAATAAAAGTTCAAACAAAGTTTATATTGCATTGGGAATTTGGCTGGATGTAAAATTATTTCGAGGTTAAACATTTGAAAAGAAATTAAATAATCTTTGCAAACACTGTTTGATTTTATCCTTGAGTTAAGCATTAATACCACGAACAAGTCTTACATGACATACATGGTCTTTTAAACTACATGCCTACTCGTCTATTTTTATTCCCTTGGTCATAGCAGAAGTATTTTAACTAGAAGTATGCAACTGCCATATAGATAAGCTAACCGGCATTTGGGACGATTCCCCTGTAATAACTCAGAAGAACGCAACTGTAAAAATGATGCATTATGGGAAACTTCTGGCCTTGCTCGATCATAATGTTGCTTACAAATAAAACGCATTAACGCATTGCAATATGTGCCTGTTAAATAGACCATAAATGGCAGCTAAATAAACAAGTATAAAGCAAATTGTCTGAACGAAAAACAATGCTATAGGCAGTGGCTGATCTGGGACGAAATATCCCAGAGATCCTCAAAACTAAAAAGACTCGTGTCTGAAATGTGGCATCACCCTTGCTGGTCTACAATGCCGTGGACATTGCAATACGGCAGTTGCATACTTCCAGTTAATATACTTCTGGTAATACCCAGACAAGATTAGGCGGATATCAAAAACACTTGTTGAAAGTTTCTTCAATGGTTGACCCATACTTGTGACCCTGATAAACACACATTTCACATAATATCCACACCATTTTACAATTTATTTGACTATTCTAGTTTTTATCTTTATCGTATCAAAGTGATTCTTGTTTTTGTGTTGAGGATATTTGGTAAAGATATGAGGAGATCTCATAAAGCGACGTCGAATTGCAATTTGTTGAACCTGTAAGACAATATTAAATCCCCATTATACAACAAACTGTTTCCTATGTTTGGGTTGGGTTGCTAAAGTTCGGCAGGATGACATTGAGACTTAAACTGCCCTGAAACCGAAAAAAAAAAGATTGGTAGCTTAAAAAACACAAAATTGTAGGTTAACATCTTGTATAGACATGATATTGTCCTTGCACTCCTCAGTCCCCAATGGAACCTCACTTGTGCCTCAGGTGTACCAAGGCGGATTACCTGAATGTGATATGATACTGATTATCGATCGACAGCCTTGAGACTGTACTGCTTTTTATGAGGTTCTAACTGGGGGGTCTCTCAATATTAGGCGGATTACATCAATGACCAGATGAGGATTGAAGGTGCAAACTCGCGAGAACAAGTCTGACATTGATCGAGTGAATTCATTTTAACTAGGCTTTGTTTTTCTTTAAAATAAATTTATATGCAGATAAGGACAATACATTTTAAGGATAAGATTTTGTTATTGAACGCTGTTTCGAAACATTTGTCTGGGAAATTTACTTTCTACACTCTGCTAATATATATTCGCAGGCATCATATACGCAAGCACTGCCAATTCCTGACACTATGAATACAAATGCGATAATTTCGTTGAGTTTGAACGTTTTACATTTGTGCGAAATTTAATACTTTAAAGGAATTGGAAAGGAATATAGGTAGGTGTGAATATAAATCCTTATATGGACTAAGCCGATACATCACTCCCAGCGGAAACATCAATTTGATAAGAATATACGTACATATTGTATAATTGTTTCGTCAGTAGCTGTTACAAGTTTGGTTTCAACCCGTGTCCAATGCAATAGGCTTGTGATTTGCTATCTCGTAACGCTGTATATAATCGCCTAGGCCAGGCTTGTCATTGGCTATCCTATAATGCTGTATATAATCACCCGGCCAGGCTTGTGATTGGCTATCCCGTAACGCTGTATATATTCAATTAGTCAGGCTTGTGTTTGGTTATCCGTAACGCTGTATATAATCACGTGGCCAGGCTTGTGATTGACTATCCCGTAACGCTGTATATAATCACCGGGTCAGGCTTGTCATTGGCTATCCCGTAAGGCTTTATATAATCACTTGGCGAGGTTTGTCCTTGGCTATCCCGTAACGCTGTATATAATCACCTGGTCAGGCTTGTCGTTGGCTATCCCGTAACGCTGTATTAAATCACCTGGTCAGGCTTGTCGTTTGCTATGCCGTAACGCTGTATATAATCCCCTGATCAGGCTTGTCGTTGGCTATACCGTAACGCTGTATATTATCCCCTGATCAGGCTTGTCGTTGGCTTTGCCGTAACGCTGTATTTAATCACCTGGTCAGGCTTGTCGTTGGCTATGCCGTAACGCTGTCTATAATCCCCTGATCAGGCTTGTCGTTGGCTATGCCGTAACGCTGTTTATAATCTCCCGGCCAGGCTTGTCATTTGCTATCCCGTAACGCTGTCTATAATAACCTTGTCATGCTTGTCATTGCCTATCCCGTAACGCTCTATATAATCGTCTGGTCAGGTTTGTCGTTGGCTATCTTGTAACGCTGTATGTACTCACCTGATCAGGATTATCGTTGGCTTTGCCGTAACGCTGTATATAATCACTTGGTCAGGCTTGTCAATGGCTATCCGGTACACTTTATATAATCATATTTTTAAAAGAGACCATTAACAGTAATTTCGTTGTTTATTGTGATGTTTTTACGTAAATTTGGGTTCCTTTACTCTTTTTTTAGATTAATAAAAATACAGCTTAATCTAGTCAATTTTCTCACTTAGTGTCATTCAAAATTGAGCCCTTTGCAAGAATATATTGTGCTTCACGCTCGGTAATTCAGCTTTGAGCGCCAAGGGGAACTACTCCTGAGACTATAGGTAAATAATGGGCGATAACTCTTCAGACATCACATGGGATAGCTGTTTTTTCTTTATTTTTCATTCCATATAAAGGCATGATTTCCCGATAACTATATAGAAACATAGATGTTTTTTGAAATAGCGTTTGGCAATGATAACCGCGTCTGTTCACTTACGGTTATATTCGCTACAGTTAATAATAAGTGCGTCTCTTCACTTATGGGTGTCCTCGCTACAGTTAAAAATATATGCGTCACTTCTCTTATGGGTGTACTCGCTGACGTTAATAATAACTGCGTCTGCTCACTAACTGGTAAATGGCGTCCTGGGCTGACTGCATCTCATCATGGGTGTATTTGCTGTCGTTAATAGTAACTGTGTCTCTTTCCTTATGTGTGTACTCGTTGACGTTATTAATACCCGCGTCTGTTCACCTAGGGGTGTAATCGCTGAAATTATTAACAACCAAGTATGTTCACTTATGGGTGCACATGCTGACATTAATCATCGATGTACTGCATGGTTTGACTGCGTCTAGTCACCTCTTGTTGAATTCGCTTACTTTAATCAATCCATTTTAAACACGGTGTTAAACGCCGATCAATAAAATCTCAATCGAACAAACAAACGATGTTAGTCAGTTGTATACTGTGCCGACTGCGTATTGTAACTTACCTAGGAGCTATCGCTGAAGTTACTCAGCATTGTTATAATTTAAGCCGCGGCCCCAGTCTGCCGTAGGCCTACTTGCAAGTGCGTCCTGTCTACTTGCAAAAACGTGAACACGGTGGGGTGGGTTGTGATCGGGGCTTTTAAGATATACTCGCTGACGTTCATCAGTAGCGTTATAATTTATAGGTATACTCGCTGACGTCCCTTAACTGTGTGTTGTGGCGACTACGTCAAATGAGTTATGGCTCTACTTGCTCCTGTAAGCGATACAACAATATCAGAAATCTTTCACTGGGACAGGCTAGTGATTTACACGGACCTTCTACTTTTGTCATTTTGTTAAAGTGTTAGTTTTAGTAGCTGGAGATTCGATCATTCCACCAACCGTTTCATATTCCACTGTAATCGGTTGTAATTTGGAAAATTATCAAGTATCATACAAATAATTAAAACTTACTATTTGTCAAATACCGCTTATGCCCTTGACGAGTTCGTGTGGCCAGCCTTAAAATATCAGACTGATGAGGCTTTAATTGAAATACCATCTTACTCTCGAAAACACTTTCGTTTAATGCGTCTGTTGAAAGGGGATGTTAAAAACTTTTTCTCATTAAGCAATGTTGATATAACAACCGGCAGAACATAATATATTTTGAGTAAACGAAGAGAGAAAAATGTGCTTGCCTCCATCGACATCGAACCCGGGACCTTTGGGTTACAGGCCCAACACTCTACCGACAAAGCTACAGAGGCTCACGGTAAAGTGAATCCCGAATTCTTACCCAGTGAAGACGGCGATTTTCTCTCTTCATAAAATACGGACACAGGGAGGCTAAATTAGCATCTTTTTTATCTAGATATTACTCACAATTGATTTTAGCTTGAGTAAATCCGAAAGCCTGGTTCTGGCATAATATATGTGGATATTCCATGCTGTTAACGAAAAAGGTGGTTATTCACACTATATTCTAGATGAGTTCTGCCAAAGAACCAGAATAGATGACGGCACATGACAACTTGTGGCATGTTTTAATCAGTTGCTTTTTGTAAACACATGTTATTTAATTAAAATGTTCTGTCTTCTTGTGTAATTTTATGTAGATTGCGGAGACGTACGCCTTCCTTCCTAGAGAAGCCGTCACCAGGTTCCTTATGTCCTGCTCGGATTGTCAGAAGAGAATGCATTTAACAACAGAAATACTGAATAACAACAACAGCAAATGTCTTACAGCCACACCTGAAGATCGGCCGGATATTGACTTTGGTCTGCCAATCACACAAACATATCTGAATCACATGCGGAAGGCCAGCTTCCACGAAAAGGAGTGTTTAAAAGAGGACGTAAGTGTATTATTCAGACTTATAGTGAGTAGAAGCTTATGTATGCATGTTAATGCCAATTACTTTTAAGAAAGAGAAAGCTTTTTAGTAACCCATACCAATATCGACAGGTAGTCAACCAATAATAATAGCAGCACCATAGACCATAAGCTAATCACATAGATTGGAATGTCAAAATAAAACAACAAATGATATCCCACACATACACTGAGCAGAAACGACCATCGTGTCAACTGGTCCAAACCCCTTTAGCAGGATGAAGTGCAACGTACATTGATAGCAGTACATCTTGACAAGAAGGCATCCGGTCTCAATGTTTTACAAATGGCCGTGAACTCTATGAGACAGAACTCGTCAAGCCAGTTTTCACACAATTCCCAGCTCTATGGCCAGGACGCCTTCCAGTCAACATATACCTGCGTTATGGACGGGTTACCTTCTAGTCAACATATACCAGCGGTATTGACAAGGAAGAAAAGGAACAACTTAGTGTGTATGAAAATTACTTGATTTATTCCTGCCTGGTAGGTCTTGCTGGAAGCCTTCGTCGATTTTCAGAACATTCGTTGTATTTAGTCGAATATAAGTATGTACTATAATCTTTAAATATGTATATATTTTTAGAAAGCTTGAAAACCCAGGATAACATATATGTGAATGTGGTCATTGGTGAAAACCCAATCATATTTCTCAAAATATTGCAAAACGAGTAAATGTCAACAGAAAAAAATAGACTGATTTTATTTTTCTCGAAGTGCAATAACGATTTGACTCAATAAATACGTTGACCGAGTAGAATCGTCCTTGGACTAGTAAACAGTGCCTCTTTTTTTTTATTTTAATTTGAGCGATCCCAGTCAGTGGATTTTTTTGTCAATCCCACTTTGAAAACTCTTATAAAAAACGTGAAAAACAACTTTCAGAAAACATTTAAACCTATCAAGGACCAACTTATTTGCAATGGTACAAATTTGAAGTTTCTAACATGAATGGTTTTATTGAAATACGCCTTGGAATATGTAGTCTTCATAAAAATGATGTGCCAGAAAAAGGCAACTTAATTGTAGGCTTCAATTCAACTGTTTGTCATTAGAATTTCGATTTATTGTTTTCGCCAACATATCGTTTGAATAACTAATAATTAATCTAAGCGTTAAAAACAATTGGTCCATATTTATCTCAAGGGATCCAGCAAGATCTTAAGTATAACGTCAACACTCAACCAAACAAACATGGACGGGTGTCATCTTATCGTCTTGAAGTCAGGGGAGGTAACTTTGAAAGCAGCTCGAACTATAATATTTTCAGTAGCCTATGTAATTACACTGTATCAAACATCCAGTTGTGAGTATAATTTTGATAGTAGGTGTATTGTACTTTTGTAATTTGTCAATAATAATTGGGTACATTTTATATAAAACAAAAACACTTTCAACGTGAGGAAAATGCTGGAAACGAACAGATAACCATATATATATATTTATTTGGTCAATTTTTGCTTTATATGCGCGATGTGTTTGCAAAAGTGTGGTCTACAATTTTTCTATAGAAAACCTGGTTTGCACATTACATGTTTGGACACAGATAAGCATGTCTTAACAATAATCTTGGCCTAATAGTTACTAGGAAAACATAACGGAACGTACAAAACTACACATTTCATTTAACTGATAAAATTGAGTATAAGATCAGTTAAGCAGTTAGAAACCAGGGTTAATAGCATCCCTTTTATTTAAAGTTAAGCATTCAAAATATATTCAAGTGAAAACTTAATTGGAAATGTTTGGTTCCAAAGAGTTTAATTTGAGCATATAAATGAGCATATTTGTCATTGACAAGGTGATGAATATGCCACACCCAATGTGGGTCTTTATCATGCTCAATAATTTGTCCGTCTGTATAATTTGTTTTACTGTTAACACTAAAATGGCGAGCGAAACAACTGCGAAGGCCCAAATTTGGATGTGAACTCTGTTGACATTTTCCGGATTTACACTACTGTTAGAAGAGTTACTGCCCTTTAATGTTAGTTTTTGTGATGCACTGTCGTTACCAGTATATCTTAATAACATGATTATGTAGAATTCTTAAGTTAAGAGTAAATGTAAACTAGTCTGACCGAGGAAACCTATTTCTGAATTTCCTATTTAAGTATGCATGTCATAGCCGTAAACCTGATCTCAAACTGATGTCAAATGACCTATATGAATGAGTCCATGCCCGTATTGGTTAGTGCTTACCGTCACGGTGGCGTCCTACTAATCCTACTTTGATGTACCGTTCACGGGTTCGACCTCTGAGTCGCACGATGTGGCTCCGTTGATCACAAGGGTCGCTTTTACGAGGTTTTCTCTCAATTTTCAACCGTTTTTAAACAAAGAACTGTGTGAAATTGACAATTCGTCGTCATATAAGTTAACTTCCCTTGAATGCGACGTTAAACCCCAATCAAACAAACAAACCACTTCAATGTAGTTTCGTCGTCTAATAGCATTATTGCAGTTTGTCAAATATAAAACTGTACTGATCATAATATCCAATGTTATTTTCCTTGTTTAAATTTATTTAAAATGTTACAATCAAAATGGATATTTTGTGTCTTAGGAACGTTTCTAAAAACTATGTTTATGATCAAATGATTTAATCAGGATATGAAAAGAACTTACAGGATAAAGCTGGAGTATTAACATAATAGAAGCATGGTGTTCCTTTCATTTTCAATACATGAAGAAGATAAAGTACATATTGTGTGACTGGTTATTTGATATAGTCATCGACTGTTTGAGTCACTCTAAACACAGTTATCAATGACGTACATCTGTATTACACATAAACTCAATGAATCTACTGGAATAGCCGTACTCGCCCTCCACCTATATTTCAGTTGATAATCTATCTTAAAATGACTATTTCAGACATTTGGCTTTTCGGCACATCAAGACAGAAATTATTTATTTGTTGAAAACGATTAATCCACAGACTCCCACATTGTTGTGTGCCTAAAAAGACGATACGCACGAGCATCATAAGATAGCTTTTTGTGGGGAAGGGTGTATGCGTGTGCTGGGAGGGGGAGGGGGTCTTTTCATTCTAGAAGTTTTATGACGCTCTCCCATGGATATATTTTGTGTTTTTAACCGATTTCCTAAAGTTTGGTAGAAAAAAAAAATTCCACTTAAATTTTTCTGGAGCAAAATTTCGAAAACTTGAGACACACTTTTACAGTTTATTCTACCGGATAAACAAATCAATTTGTCGTTTAAAATGGGGTGTGAACATGGATTTCCTTCATTATCCACTCATGGTTCAAGCATTGTCTTAACAAACTTTGTAACATTTTAAACATGCCAGGCTTGTGGATAGAATCCTGAATCGTAGAGTATTGTCGCTATAACTCTTGCAATCGCAACATAACGGACATTGAAGTCAGTTTTCGCTGACCAACATCTATCCAGCTATCCTAAGCAGACGAACGCTATGTTATGCTCTGAAAGTGACTTCGTGGCGTCTCCGTTGCGTCACTGTAAAATACCCAACGTGAATGACCTAGAGGATGCGATGGAGATCTCGTCATTTAGAGACGATAAAGTAATATATATAGCAACGCATCTGTCGACTGTGTTATTTTGGTCACTCAGGAGTGCATGAATTAAGCCAATGGATTATATTCCGACGATTAATTATGCATATATTTATATATATAAATATTAAATGTTGATGTTGATGTTATGTAGGGACAGTTCCTGGTAGTCAGTAGCTGTGGAGGACGTGATAATATACAGTTACCAGAAATATACCTATAAAGAGCAATTATCAGATGTAAAAAACTTTTAAATAACCTATTTTGGTAGAAATCTCAAAATGTCATAAAACGAGTTTGACAAACATGACACAGTATCAAAGATGGTTTTAGTATGCTAGCTGAAACTTAGTGACGGTATTCAAATTTGTTAAAGTAACAATAAGAAGCCATTACTTCATCAAGCCTATAACATCTCATTTAAACTTCCAGAGATTGAATCTCTTACTAAATCCTAGGTTATATGTATTTTGAGTAAATGAGGAGAGAAAAATGTAGATACATATTCAATAATTGAAGAAAGAAAAATTTGCTCTTTCCGAAAGTATCTAGTGTGTTATGGAAAATGGAGGGAGGTGTTTACACTGCTCCATATAGGAATGTGTCATAGTCTAGTCGAAGATATGTATTTAAGTTATGAGGACTCCACTCCAAAATCTAAATTCTGAACTGTACTTCCTATTTGATAGTGACATACAGGATGAATGTGCCCGGTGTATACAGTGAATAGGATAGAGGATGTATGTGTGTTTAACACAGGGAAGAGCTACAATCTGTATTAGTGTATAAAGAGTTGCGGTTCAATAAGCTCATAACGAGGACTCTGGCTAAATAGCTGATGTACCTTCCCACACAGACAGTCACTGAAGTTGTCCTCATTTTGTTTTAAGTATACCTGGGAAGGCAGGCAAAAGTAAAGCTGCAGAGTGTATGGATCGATAGAGCTATACCTCGTTTACTATTCAGCGGGGGCTTGGTGTTGTGACCGGGCTTCTATCAATACAAGGGGAGACGTGTGGCTGCCTGCCTGCCCGCAGCTTATATAGCCCCCATCTCATCCTGCAAACTTCATCCCGCTGTCACCGCTCAATACACTAAAGGTAAAACATACCACAGACAAAGGCATAGGTTAGGATTATTCCACTTTATGTTTAACGTGTGTAAGATAAGCTCATTGTCTCAGAGCGTCCCTTATTCCACACTTGTAGGTACAGTACCGTTATGTCAACAATTCCACGTTGTCAAAGTTTTTGTAGTCATCCATAGAAAAGACATATGTACAAATATAAGGTCACAGTATTGAGCTATCTGTATGTATTAGATACGGATATCAGGCTGAACGTTTATAGGTGGAAATGGACACAAGCTCATATTGTACAGCTACTATAAAGGGTGCAGGTCGAGGAATTGCTTATAGATTTGGTACGTTAATACAGTCGATACGGTAGAGACGTTGGTTTATTGTACAAAGGAGGCTATCCGTCTATTGATACTGTGATGGTGTTAAAAAGTTGATCTCGGCTGTCCTCTGTGTATTAGCTCTGAGTGACAGTTAACTGCGAGGAGAGCAGACACAGCGTCTCACCTTTCACCAATACAGCCATAGTCAGCTCTGTATACGAAACAAGGGGTCTGCCTGGCACTCGGCTCAATCCGCTTTACTTTGTAATTACCATCGATCGATAGGGAAGAGGGGTAAGCAAGCCTCGGGGTTGATAGCAGTCACCGCTACAAAACATCATTAATCCTTCCAGCCAGCACATAGGCTTACACTGTTCTCCTCTGTCTACCGCTATACCCCTCTCTGCAACCCTATTGGTCTAAATTTAGCCCGGTTGCAGTGGCACTAGGCCCATATTACCATCTACGCATGCTCCGTATGGTCCAGCGGTGACCAGGCAAATATTTGGGTAAATCCATTCTCTTCTGCCCCTCATACAGATTGGCCGTGCTGAACACACCAAGATACATTTGAAGGACTTTTTTTCAAGTTCAGAAGGTTTTAGTTTTACTTTCACTCGTATAGTTGACCAAAGTGACACTCTTCCAAGTAAATGGCACCACTAGATCACCTGTGTGACACCGATTAATCAGCGCGAGGCAAGTACCTCCATCTAATACAACCATCAACATATGTTCACTCGACCATCGCTTTATAGACAGGCTTCTATGGTATCAGCTAGATTTTTCCTGTTTCCCGTTAGCTAGACTTACGTGCGTTAGAGCTAATAATCTGGAAGGGAACATATTGAGGGGTTAGAGCAGTGGACTAGCCTCTCTCTCACAAGCTGCTGAGAGGCACAGCTAGCTACCGTTCTCAACACCATGTCAAAACGAGCTGCTAAACAACCAAAGGGGAAAACTGAGGTAATTTCGTTCTTTATTTGGTATGCGTTACTTTTCTTGTACATGTAGACAGTCATCGGGGACGGTATATCGATCGAATAGTCATTTCTTTGTGAATCTGTCCAGCAACGTATGTGTCTACTATATACTTGATTTTCTATTGTTTATGTGAACCTGTTCAAAATGGCGTCCGGGGGTGTTTGGTTGCGCCTGTCGCGTGCCTCTGTATGCGGACTAACTGTGGCTGCTTTGAGGTGTGAGTGGACCAGCTGGCACACAGGGCTTCTTCTATGTTTACTATTAATAGGCGGCGTGTCTCGAGACGACTTTACTGTTGTCTTATCTATCTATACGTATTATATAGGTATCGGTATAAACAGTTTAGCTTCACATGGGTTATTAATATGTTTTTTCCCATTATAGAGTACCTTACTAGTGTTTAACATTTTCTACATGAAGTTACTTTACGCGAGAGCTTCAGAGCAACATAAATATGCCCCACGTCGATATACCCTATCATATTCACACTTAACATAATACACTTAGTACTATATGGAAGTTAATTACTTTTAATATATGCCTAACGAGCAATATATTTATTGTTTCTTTTATCACTACCAACTCTCTGCGAAAAATACTATGTAGCAATATATATTTCCACTTTTCTGTTTTTTTTTATTTTTATTTTACACTGGTGCAGCTAGTTATACCCTAGACATTTCGATCATGTAGATTATGTGACCTTTAGCGGATACTCTGACCCCCTACACCTGTATATAATTCGCTTGGTCTTAGTTGCCATCTCTTCAGCCGAGCTGTCCGTTGTAAGCTGCTCCTGTATGGAAGTGGGCGGGGCTCACAAGGTGACAGCTGGTAGAGTGGTTGCCTGGGGTTCTCACCTGAGACCTCGATACACCTTATACCTGGAGCGTGTGCTGTCAGGACCATTCTCTCTCCAAAAAGCTCGATTCTAGCATCCAATACTAATAACAAATAATTTGTATAAGATCTAAAAGCACTAATCAGTTAGTTATGCCGTTACTGTATTGTGTATCAGCGGCAGATATCGGATATCCATCATTAACGAGTTTCTATATAGCCTAAGTCGTCCTTCTGAGTCGGATGAGACGGTACTCGTTGTCTTCATACCCACATTTTGGATAGTGTATTATAGTTGAACATTTCGATTTTCTCGTGGACAATGTTATAGCCTACTCTCACACCTCAACCACTGAATCTCGTTCCCTATGTTTACCCGCTTTTACATAACGGAATAATTAATCCGCATGTTATGTTATCATCATTTGTCATGTAAATAATCATTTTTGTGCTTATTTTGCGCTTTCAGCCTGCTTTCATGATTCTTCATCCAAATAAATTAAATTTACAGAATCGAATGTGACAGAATAGGAATATGAACCCGTGTGGTGTTGCCTGCTAACATTACAGCATGCTGGGTATTTTGGGTTGCGCTGTTTCCTTATACTTGATAACTTCCTTCTCCCAATCTAACTAAACAGCGAGATTTAAGTTAATTGTCAAATTAGCAGAACCTATATAGCTAGTTAACTTAGGTGTGTTCAATCTGCAATAACCCCCTCCCTTTTCTCTATCTCTCACACCTCGTTCCTCTTGGTTGGCATTTATTTGTAAATCATATATGAGTGGTAGAACAGATACAAATCATTCCAAAGACTGTCACAATTCATATGTTCGTATGTGGCGCCATACTGTAATTTATAGGTAAATATATAATTTTAGAACTCACACATTGATTTATTTACATGCATATCTGTAATCCAATAAAAGCTTCTAAATCACCCTTAACTTAAATGGTATGGATAGTGTTTGTTCGCTTGTTTCATAAACATGCGTGCAAAAAAATTAAATTTCTGTCCAAGCGTTTGAAACGGTGCGTCACAGCTGCAATGTCATATATTCTAATAGGGGATATGGTCTTTATACTGTATCCCTGGTATATTTGATTGATCCAACCATGCGGAACACTCTATGCTATGTGTGCCTCATCTTTTCTACCATGAAGTTTACATAGATGCTTCACTTAAACAGGCCTTTGTGTGTTTTCTACCTCGTATCAACTTCCTCACAATGCTCCCTCTCTGTTGAATTAAAACCCCGTCCTGATAACTTTTTAAATACCCCTCCATTGACGTTTGTTGACACAAGCCTTTGTAACCTGGCATTTAAATTTACTGGTTCCGATTCTTTTGCCGGATTCATCAAAACATATACCCACTGAAGCGTACTGGGAATTAAAAAGTCAATTAATGACGAGTTTCATAAACAGCCCGTCTACAACCATCCGTTAAGAGCTAGTGTATGTCTCGACAGATTTCGATTTGTCTTGAATTTTGTTGGTAAGCGCTGGAATTTTTGGAAAATGAACCCAAGTATGCGGGCCTTTGTTTACTGACTTTTATCGATTTTACAACTTGGGCTATAAGTTTCATGTGTTTTATAGAATTCTTTTGTAAATCCTAAATCTAATCAATATAATGTTAACATTGATTGGTGTAAGACAGTAGCATAATGCTGTATAAATTGGCATTTACACTCCTAAAAGACAACACTATAGACCAATGGCTCTCAAATGGGATCTTTGGTCAATTTCAGGAGGTACAGATGAGATTTCGAAGGGTTCGATGTCGCCGTATGATCATTAGCTCAAATCGCTTCCCCCTTGTATCCAGTCATTTCTAAACAAGGTAGTCGTGTAAGATATGACGTCAGATGGAGGGGTTTAACCCTTCGCCACAAGTCGTTCAAAGTGACCGGTTTTACAAATATATCGGTGTGTAAAGGGTTAAATTCAACACGCCTCATCGACTTTATCCTATGTGATAAACTGTGCTCGCGGCATGTCCGTTTTTCACGTAACATTATTAATAACCTTTCCAATAATTAAACGCAAAATGGTCAAATGATTTTATATTTTTTTGCCAAGAACACATTTATTTCAGAAACACCGTTATAACAGTTAATTTGGCCGCACAGTTGTCTATCTGACGTCGGATAGGCCTACTTATTGTTTTCGTACACGACGTCAAGAAAGCAATGTTGTTGAGATATTCTAAACCGCGCCCTTCTCAAAAAAAGGATTACAGGAAAGAAATAGGCTAAATAATCTATATTTGTTTTCAGGACAGTGTATCAAGTGAAGACAGCGAAATGAGTGGGGACAGAAGTGTCTCACCCCTATCAGGACAGGACAAATTGTTAATAAACGGACAAAAAACAGGTATGCATTTACATGGGTTTAAACTGTATGCGGTTTTTTCCCCTCTTCTGTTTAGAGACTCTGTAGCTTTCCCTATAGGTGTCCACGAGACAGAACTATATTGTCCATTACAACAAAAAATCAAATCCAGCATAAGCATACAATAACAAGTTTAACCGTTCCAAGGATAGTTTAAACATATTGAGGTGTTTAACATTGGGATATATTTGTCTTGGAAGGTGATTACAACAAGTAAGTTGCCAATAAAAGGCGATAGTTCAAAAGAGTGATGCATACATTATTTTAGAAGCTCTGGTATTATCATGCTACACTTCAGGGTGAAAATGTACACCGATCGTTGAATGGTTCAACTAATGGCCTGAACTTTTTTAGAAAACACAAGTACATAATATACTGTAACAGGAGACTTTATTGCATCGCACTACTTTAGATAGGAAGACGTAGTCACAAATGTTGTTAACACGGTAACTTCAAAACTGATTCACAGATTAACTTCAAACTTGGAATATAGCGTCCTTCTCTCCAGGCGATGATTTTACCGTGTTCCCATTGACAGTATGACCTTTTGTTTGAAATTTGACAATATTCTCAGCTGTATGTGTTGTCAACGCCACTACAGATTCGCCTATTAAATTCAAACTTTGAATGACGGACAGGATTTTATTCCCAAAATATATGACAAATTGACAGATTTACTCTTTCGTTTTCCGTATATGAGTTATGCAGCCAGTTTGAGAAGCTAACCCCTTGTGCTAAGTGAGATGGCCGTAACGTAGTCTTCCAAAATGCCCTCTTATCTCTCCACCAAATCATACCCTGTCTCCATCCTGCTATCGCTTTCAGGCTGATTAACCGCAACACGGCCGTGAAAAGTTTTATTCTGGAGTATTACATACAAAGTCTGTTATTTATGCTGTTTGTATTTTATAAAGGTCCCAACAGAACTTACAGAAGTATAGGTCAGAATTCGTAGGGTTACATTTGAAGTCAAATGAAAAATCTTAAGATGGCTGTCGATATCGCTGGTTGTTGGCTGTAGGAAAGTGTAGAAATTCCTATTAAAGCCATAACATCGTCAAATAGTAACTAGTGTTTGATGACACTTCTCCAGACATACATTTTATATGAGTGGACTTCGCGTTTGAAAAGTTGGATAGAGATAAGCCATTTTGTACATTTCTTTGTGCATTTTTATTTACTGTTACTGCAAGCGAAGGCATAGCTTTTAAACTATATATTTCATGGTAAATTGCCTTATCTATAACCGCATATATGTTGGTAGTCTGTCAGAGGAAATATGCTGCCGTTCAGATTTTCCTGTGTTTAGTCACGCAATACTGGACCATCCCTTGGAGACGCTTATATTGTATGTTACCATCTTGGGGCAATAGCTGACATCCGAGCGACACACAAACTTACTCTGTCTAAGCGATATGCAGATAGAGTTTCCAAGGAAACCACAAGAGGTTTACATTAAACCCTCTTGATAAGTATCGGTCGTGCTTTTATAGCTGGAAAATTTATTCCCACTGTTCTCTTGATGGTTGCAACAGTCCTGATTGGCGACTGGCGGTCTCTTTACCCCCTCAGCTGACGTGTATTATCCAAATACCTGACGGAGAACTTCAGCTAGAAGCACCTCCGCCGGAGTTGTGACTGGTCGATGAACAGCTGAAGACTATATGGAATAAGTCGTGTGGAACAGGGTCTGATGTATTTGATTCTCGGGCTCGCTGTATTGTTCTCTCTCGGTGACAGGTTGTGCTAACAGTGAGCCGTCTCTTTGTTGACTGAAGCCAACAAGGTTGTGAGGTGTGTCTCTCTACCCACTCTAATCCCTATTCAGGTGTATAGAATCTGCAAGACCATATACGCCATTCACATCCAAGGCAACAGAAACAATCCAATGTTTGTGATTGTATCCAACTTAATTGGTATCTGAATAAATCATTTAATAAAAGTAACTTAAAATATAATACGGCATTTTAATAAAATTTTAGAGATCTTTTACTTAGGAAGTATTTTTGTTGAGCTGAAAAACTTTTTTATTAGTTGATGTGATAGGTGCCAATTTTTATTAATTATTTGAATAAGGTAGTTGTTTGAGGTTAAAGGTTTTGACATAAGTCGCTGTGATTTAAGGAACCCCGCATGCTACCGTAAGCAGGGTATTATTAGCGTCTTGAGGCGATCCATGACAGTCCTCCTCAGACGACCCGCTTCGTGATGGTCGGTTCCCGTTGCCAAGGTGACGGTGATTTAGAATTCTTGCAGGTGTCGTCAAGGGAATTGAGCGGAGAGTTTGAGTGCTGACCGTCTCCCTTCCTGATAGCACTACGGTCGATGGCAAATTAACAGTTTTGATGAGACTACCTTACAGGTGCGAACGGGGGCAATCATGGGTACACTGTAGAGTTTTATGCCAATGGTCCTTAGGGCCGATTGCCAATATTTAAGTGAATCAGGCACAAATGGCCTGGACAATTATCTATTCCTTTTAAGAGGAAAAGATCGATAAAGCTCTGGCTCCTCTGTTGCCGACAGTTGGATATTCTCCTAGAATAGGTTTGGCAAGACGGCATTGAGTCGCTGAAGCAGATTATAATAAGTTGGTTGGTGTTGAACCGGTCGGGTATTAGCCGGCTCTTGTCATCCCGCATTGAAGCCAGCTACCTGCCATCTTATATTCTCAGGAATCTCGTCTCGTATCGATCTGTAGCTCAGACGTTAGAGGTAAAATTACTGGCTGTAATGACCAAAGACAGCCCGCCATTGATTCCGCGGTTCCTCACAGGGGTAGAGCTTGCTCCCTAGAAACAGCCATACCTGTTAGAGATGGAGGAAGTAGCCGCAGTAGGCTGGCATCTCGTCACGATTTTTCTGATATCAGAGGCAGCGCAGATGAAAGCCGTTGTGTTTTAAGTTTGTATCAGATATAGTGAAACATAACTTCTCCCATTACTTCCTCGGCAATGCTATCTTATTAAGTTGGGCAAGAGAACAATCGGCCTTTCTACATCTTTATCCTCATTAGTTATTTTATTATCTTTAGGTACTGATGATAGCATTCGATCTCCTGTAAACATGGCTACCAGTGCTAAGTGTGCCCGCCTTGACGAGGACGTGACGCTGGAGAAGCCTTCCATGACAACAGTAGGTGATCACTCAGAACCCGCCTCCGTGTCCCTTGTCAAAGAGGAATCCTCTATTGAGAGATTACCCAGTGATAGATCTGAGAGGAAGAGGAGAGCTAGTGATGAACTCAGTCTCGATGTAAGCTTTTTTTTAAAATCTTTATACTGATGTATTAATGTAAAATATATGGAGTATCCTGCTGTAGAAAGTCCGCATATGGAAGTGCCCTAGACCACATTAGATCCGAATATGTTACAATAGTAGATCTAAAGGTATTAAAGCTCTTGCCATCACTGCAAATATGATAATATGGAAGTTTGTGCGTTTGTTCCAATTATCTTCTTTGCTTAGTTTCAAACAAGGACTTACATTTTATTGACGCGAAGTTGTATATTTTACGTTTTTGTATATGTAATGTTGCCTATTTTCAGAGCTCCACAAAGGCGAGCGATAGCGGTAATTTGGACGACCTTCAGACTGTGAAAGATGAAGATGATGATGATGATAATGATGATGAAGATAAAGTTTTGCCTGGCCAAAACATTGACCCTGAGCGTTTGAAATCCTTTAATGTAAATATGCTTCTCTTTAAAAGTATTTCATAAACTTTGTTTAAAGTGGGTAATCTGATGAAGGCATAGTTTCAATTCAAATCAATTAATATTAAGAGGTATATGTCAAACTGTATGTACAAAGTGATAAAGGGTCTCCAACCCGTATATTGTATAATGAGTTGTTATTTAATGACCAATATGCTAATAATGGCGAGTTTCTCAAAAGTAAATGTTTAAAACAGTAATAAAAAAAAATTACTTACCAAAAGTCACACATGATCAGTTGAGCTTGTTTATATTTGAATTCATTCTCAATGTTCCATTTGTTTTATTTCATGTTTTCAGATGTTTGTGAGACTTTTCGTTGACGAAAACTTGGATAGAATGGTGCCAATTTCTAAGCAGCCCAAAGACAAAATACAGGCTATTCTAGAAGCTTGTGATAGACAATTTCCGGAATTTCACGAAAGATCGCGAAAACGTATCAGAACCTATCTGAAGTCCTGTCGCCGAATGAGAAGATCAAAGGAATCCAATGGTTGGGAGCCGGTATGTTGATGAAAAAAGTATTTGTCCATATTTTGCCTAGACTGCTACCTGCCTATAGGTTTATTTTTCCATTAAGTCATTTGTTGAACTTGCATAGGATACATTCTAAATATTTTAAAGGACTTTCATCCATCTATATTAGCATTGTATGTGTATAAGTGTTGTATCAGTTGTCTGTTTGATTTATTGCAGCTAAGGCCCACACCTCCTCACTTAACCTCAGCAGCCGCAGAAGGAATTTTAGCACAGGCCTGTGAGAATGAGAGTAGTAACGCTAAACGTATGAGAATGGGGTTAGATCCGTTACCAGTAAGTTTACCTCACTATGTTATGTTTCGTCTGTAGACGAAAGTGTGTGACTTAAAATATCATGAGTTTATAATGTTCAAGCCACCTTATTTAAATTTCCATGCGTAGATAATTTTATTATGTTATTTAATTTTGCTATGAATATGTGTTTTACCCCCACATCAATAGGCTGTTATGCAAAGTTCGATTCTTGGGCATATTTCTTGGGAGAGGCCTGCTGTTAGGTTTTTAACAATTGAGAATATGTGTTAATGATTTCAAATGTATATTGTTTTTTTTCAGGCATCAGTGATGCAAGGCAGAGGGAATACAACCACTTCGACAAGTGGTCAGTCCGCGCCAGCGCCTCAGTCTGTCCCTCCTGCCAGTACCACACCAACACAGCCAGCGGTCCAGGAGCGCCCACCAGCCCCTCAAGTACCAGTTCCGCCTCCTCAACCTACCATACCTAAAGCCCACACACCAACTCAGCCCACAGCAGTGGAACGATCCGTTGCCCCATCAGACTTTTTACGCCACACTCCAGCATTTCGACCGCCCCATGATTTCCATCCTCCGTTTTTCGCCAATGGTAACGGGATGTTTCGCCCTGGCTTTCCTACTGGGTATCAACCTCCGGCTCACCACCATCCACAGATACTGCAACACCAGTCTCTGCAGCACACTCAAGTGCAAAATGGTAAATGTACGACATATTTATGCTGTTTCTAGAAGATCTGTCCTATAACAATTATCTACCTATATAAAACAGACATGCACAAAACAGTATTATATGCATGACGTTATTACAATATAAAGTGAATGAATTGTTACCATTCAGAGGCTCAGCTCATTTGACAAATAAATTCCTAAACAGAACATCCATTGTTGGTTGAGCAAAATATCTGGAAATTATCAACAAGTATTTTCCCCCATTAAGACAGGAGTTGGCAGTGTGTCATGACCTGTCAACAACATATTATAACATTATTACGAAACCAGTATCCTATATTTTAGTTTTATGTTTGTATATATGTAAACAAGGAAATAGTTTATATTATGTTTAATAAATATATTCTTCCAGGGCCTACAGATCTGAGTTTGAAGAAACAAAATGCCAAGAGTCAGCTCAGTCCCAGTGAGGTGGTTACAATAAAACAGTTAATCGCTGGTTACAGAGAGTCTGCAGCCTTCCTTTATCGTTCAGCTGATGAATTGGAGCAGCTTCTTCTTCAACAGAACTGAAGGACACATCTGCTTCATGGAATGTTTAAGTGTATAGAGCTGATACAGAAGAACTTTAATTCTTTAACAAAGCAAAAGATTTCTATATGGTTATGTTCATATGGCTATCTGAGTACATGGTACCATTGTATTAAATCGCTGAATTTAGATTCTTCTGAGATCTATTTTACATGAACGAGTGCCAATTCACAGAAACCTCTGATAAAGGCTTAAAGTCTATGTAATACTCGTATGATAAAATGAGCCTTTGCTGGTAACCAGGAAACCTTAACTAATATCTGACATGACTTTAATTCAAATGTTTATTACCACATATGGCTACTGCTTGAATGCATTCCATGATGTCCACACAGATGTAAAGACAATATAGAGTGCTAGATATAGGGTAGACAAACACCCTGACAGATCCTCAACACATTTCATATGGGGTGTATGTATAGTTGTTACATATAGCCCTTTTGTATGAGGCCTAAATTTTCATCTTATGCATGTCATAAGTCGAACATGTATCTAGGCGTCCTGAATTTTGTACGTTTGATTGGAAGGTTGGATAAGATTAAGATGTGATTATCCCTCAGCCGAATAACAGCCGGTCAATTAGTTCAAACGTGGGAAACATTTTGTTACATTATCACATTCCTTGATCTCTGTTATTTCTTTGGTTCTTAAATAATATATTGATATTGCTTTGAAGATTATATATGAATAAATCTATTTTATATTCTTTCTATTTAATATATAAATATATATATATATTTGATCATTCCTTTTACAAGTTAGTGCATAACTATTGTCACAATTCTTTGTTCTGCTCATTTAATATTTTAGAAAATAAGTGTTTGCGGATTTGTGATGTACAGTGGTTATATCTTGTGCATAATACTATTTATTGAAAGCAAATTGATTGCTTGTATACGGTGTGATGCTATAAAATGACATAATAATTCGGATGCTAAGCCATAAAATTTTGGTTGTGAAGAAATTTATGTGAAAGTTGTTTAAGTTATCTTTCTGGTTGTGGTTTCCAAGAAGAAAGTATTGGGATGCGACCAAAGGGATATAACTCAGTTGTCATGGTTGTGGAAAGAAAAGAATTCTCCCACACATTTTATCGCGTATCGATTGAATGCGGGATGTTATTAAAGATTCTGCTACTAGTATTCGTCTGGCTTGATGTATATTATTATTGTATGTTACTAAGGATAGGCCTTGTTCTTTGTTGTTTAAAACTCTTTAGACTTAAACGGTGGCGAACGATCTAATATTGCCTGCATATTTTGTTTTAAATTTGTGTGCCTTATTTTAATATATACGTCTGAAACAATATATATTGGCACCAAAGTTTCAAAAGAGTTAATTTTTGTTCAAGAATTATTTAATGTCGCGGAAAATACTATGAGTTATCTAATTTAACATTTTCTAGACACTTATGTTTATTTATATTTACCAACGAATATGTTGGAAACACTTGCGGCCATCATGCGTCTATTTATTCTATCAGATCATGTGCAATACTGGCCCTGGGTCTAGTCCATAGGACTTATACGTGTATTCATAGTCTTATATATTTCCATTAATTCTTCAACGTAGCAGATGCTCGTTTATTTATTCCAGAATAGTTTTGTTGACTATTTATACTATCTTGTTTTTAACTTTGACGACTCATTGCACAAACTAGTCTTGTTTAAACAGTATTGCACCGGAAGTTCGGTTGCACTTGTTTTAGTTTTAGTGAAGTTTTGTTTTAAAACATAGCTACAACTGCTTTGTTTTTTATTTATTGTATCTTGTCTTTGTTTTGTTTTCACTGTGACTTTTTCCGTGCAATATAACACAGTTTCAGTATTGTACCTAGGTTAAATATTAAGGGTTATTGATTAGTTGTTCACAATATCGGATAATAAATCTCTAAGCGGGAATTCAATCGCTGTTTTGTTTTGTTAAATATTTAATTTGAAAACAAATAGAGCGGGTTCCAGCTTGACCGTGACTGCATACATTTGGTGTTCAATCTTGACCTGCGAACAAGTTTTCTACGAGTAGGCCTACATCTCAATAAGATCACGTAATGTTAATTCAATTCAATTTATTTATATAAGGATAAGCCACACCGCTTCTCTCCCTTGGAATAACATTTACACAATAGTTACATAGGGTATTGTTTGTTATGCCGTTTTTATAAATTTGGTAGGGGGTTTGCCATTCATTATACTGACTTGATATACATACAGCGGTTCATGGTAGATTCAATAAATTTAATTTCGTTTTGCCACGACCAATAGTATTTGGGAAGAAATGTCATGCGCAGAGGTCTGTATGATGTACAACATAATATAACATGGTATTCATTATCAATAGATTGAGCCAAACATTTAGTATAAATTCGATTCCGTTGAAGTATATTTAAATATCTACATTTCTCAGTGTATAATCCATGGTGCCCTGCTCGAAAGCTAGTGAATATTCTATAGCACTTCCATATTGCGTTTGGACAAAAAGATATATAGTCAGCTTGCTCAAAATCATTAATCACCAAACCAACATATGAATCAAATTAAAGTCAAGATAGTTTCATTCCAATTTTGAAGAAATTTATGTTTCAGTCTCTGTTTAAATTTCGCACAAAAATTAGTATTAATGTTATTTGTAGACAAAACATGGCCAAACCTATATTTATGGGACCCAAGTTGGTAACATTTGACCACCAATTGTATATAGAGGTGTACGCAGTGTTGACATCCTGCAGACCAATTAACAATTTATACATCAGGTTATTGTCTATTTACAGCCCTAAGCCAATAGGTAACAATTCTAGAACGGTATTCAATAGTAATAGTAACCTGCCAAATTCTTTATAAGACAAACGTCATATAACGGGTATTTCAAATATTGAATATGAATCGTTTCAATAGGCCCTAATATAAAGATCACTGGAACCCCAAATCTCACATATGTATAATAAGATTGGTTTAATAATTTTATTAAATAGTTCCAATTTAGTATTTATATCTAAAAAACCTTTATTAAACATTGCTTTAATAGAATTACAGCTCGTTTTGTTTGTCTACCAATAATTTATGGGCATCTTCTGTCCGACAAAGTTCTCTTCTCTTGGGTCACGTAAAGGCGCTCTCAGGCAAAGCAGACGACTATCCCTTGAACAATAAAGGCCGGTCCCGTTTCATAAAATGTCACAACGTGAGTTTATTTCGGTAATCGTTACCGCTAGTACAACATTCAAACTCTGGAACACATTCCGTTTAACAAAATAACTACCGCATGGAAAACATAATAGTCAGCTTTCGACAATTGATGCTTAACTCCCGCTTCTCGACTGTTCATCACCAAATGTCTCGAGCCGACGAATCTTGATGTTCCATTCTGACACAGGCAGTATTTGTATATAATATTTGTATCTAGCTACTATAGTTGGGAATGGAGGGACTTAGAAATGTTGCTCCAATTGTTTGTGAACACGTTAGCTTGAAAGCAAATTCTCAGATTAACTTTGTTTGTAGCTTACTCCTGTTAAGATGATGGATGGGATTGCTTTTCACCAAACAAATGGATGTTATTGCATCTGCGTCAGTTTACAATATTCATGCATGAATGTGTCTAAAATAAGATAATTAGAGAATAAATTAGCTTGTTACAATTCAACAACTAAGTTGAAACTTGTCTGTGAGCAGGATGCGTCTATGACTTTAAATATAGCTTTCTAATAAAAGACAACGGATGTGAATGCATTTCCCTAAATCCCGTAAAACGAAAAGGCCATCAAACCTTAATATTTCAATATTCACTAATATGTTTTGTAAATATGTTTTATTTTTGACCTTGTGTAACTTAACAATATATTTAAAGATTTGTTTGGCATTTATCTTTCTTTTATTAAGACGAAAGGTTGCATTTAACCCCAAAAAGTCACCGATAATGCATAATTTTCCTATATTACCGTCTGCATTTATGTGCTATCACCATGATCATTTTATAACAAATTCACAAATTAACTTGAAACTTTTTCTGCAACTACCCCTTGATGTCGAAGTAGTATGGATATCACCCAATCCCCCCCCCCCCCTAAAAAACCACACCCTTATCGCCATTGCATATTTTTTTTCTTCTATTCTCATCTCCATGTTTTGTGAGCACAAGACATCAGAACGAATTCACAAATTAATTTCAAAATTGGAAAAATGTTTTCCCAGTTATTCATGCATGCCAAAATGTTAAAATATTCATAGCTTAAGTTTATTATGTGCCCAAAACATTTCTAAAAAAAAACAGGTAAACAGTTTGCTTCAGAACACTCCTACCACATTCAGTATTGTTTTGCAACAAATTGAACTAATAAATATGGTGATATTCATCATAACTTTTACCCATTTAACTAAAAAATATTTTGTCGTACTTAAGTGTTAAAAGGTGATTTGGCCAGAGTTATGAGCATATTTGTTCAACATGAAACTTTTACTGGGAACTTGCTAGCTAACCAGCAAGTATATTTTATTTTCACAGTGAAAACATTATAGCCTTTTAAGAGGCATTTAGAAGCTGGAAATATCAGAAGGCAAATAACAACTTAGTATGGATAACAACTTCTTGATTTATTTCACACAACATTTGATCATGACATCATTGCAGAGACCATTTTCAAGAACCATACTAAAAAATGATCTCTGGAATCAGAAAGACACGTTTTGTTGAAATTAATCAAGATGTTGTATCCATACTAAGTTTTCCCTTGCCATGTGAACAAATTATTTGGATATTATTTTTAGAGATAGTCATTGATACGGTTTGGTGATTTATGAGATTATCACGAACTCCTGTGCTGCCCACTGTGGTTCTTTTTGTCATTTGTTGATTTGTACTTCCAGTGATCAATACATAATGTGTGTTTAATTGGACACTGCACTCAATACATCTATTGACAGGCCATATAAGATCAAATTGAGTAAGTTACTCAATAGATACAGTAGATACTTGCTAAACTGTTTAAAACTGTTCATCATAGAGACTTTCAATGTGTAGCATTTTAAGGGGACAATATGGGGATCAAAAGCATACTGCGCTAGATTCATTAAAATGCTTGACTAAGCGTTCAAAGGTGGCCTCCTTTTTTAAGTTTGCCATAGATATAATATCATAATTATAAGTATAAGGTTCTGGATGCGAGAACACTGGACATCCAGGCCGTTCTTGCTGCTTTAGTCCTGAGTATGCTAAGGATCTGGACGAGGAACATTGGTTAGCCAGGACGGTCTTCCTGTTTAGACCCTGAATATGCCTAGGATTTGGATCAGTTACCGTACATTGGTTACACACGACGGTCTTCCTGTTTAGCCCTTGAGTATGCTTAGGATTTGGATGAGATACATTAATTGGTTACTCGGGACGGTCTTCCTGTTTTAGCCCAGAGTATGCCTAGGATGTGGATCAGTTACATTGGACATTCAGGCCGCTCATCCTATTTTAGCCCTGAATATATCTAGGATTTTGATGAGATTCATTGGACATTCAGGCTGCTCATCCTGTTTTAGCCCTGAGTATCCTGTATGGGATTTGGATGAGATTAATTGGACATTCAGGCCGCTCATCCTGTTTTAGACCTGAGTATGTCTAGGATTTGGATGAGATACATTGGACATTCAGGTCGTTCATATTGTTTTACACCTGAGTATGTCTAGGATATAGATGAGATTCATTGGACATTCAGGCTACTCATCCTGTTTTAGCCCTGATTATATATATAGGATTTGGATGAGATACATTGGACATTCAGGCCGCTCATCCTGTTTTAGACCTGAGTATGTCTAGGATGTGGATGAGATTCATTGGACATTCAGGCTGCTCATCCTGTTTTAGCCCTTATTATTTATGGGATTTGGATGAGATACATTGGATATTCAGGTAGCTCATCCTGTTTTAGACCTGAGTATGTCTAGGATCTGGATCAGTTACATTGAACATTCAGGCCGCTCATTTTATTTTATCTAGGATCTGGGTGAGATACAATGGTTATTCAGGGCCGTCTTCCTGCTTTGGCCGTGATTATACCTAGGATCTGGATGCGATATATTGGTTATTAACGCCGCTCTTCCTGTTTTAGCCACGAGTAAACTCTTCTAAAGTTTCGGATAAGATTCGATTAGCATGATTAGCGTGATTCTACTTTGAGCAACGTTTTGATCTTTGAATCGCAAAATGTGTTTAAAGTGAATACCTGTTTGGAATATCGGAAACAGTATGTTGAATTAAACAAATATATAACCCCGTAGGATTAATTCCAACAGTCGTGTGGATTTCACTACATTACAGCTTTTTGTGTAAATAGTTAAACATTTATTCATTACCAGGCCATTCGGTTATGGATAATTTTGAAATTATTTTGGTTTAAACAGATACACACACATTCTCCAATCAGAGGAGGGACTTGGAGACAGAGGCGTGTTTGAATAAAATACTTTGAATGTTGTATACATTGGGTTTAAACGTGGAAAATGCAAAGGCTGAAAAAGGCATTCCTTTACGTACCCTTGTATTTGACCAGTTCAGCTCACGGAGTTTTAATACAATATCTCTAAAACACCACACCTTTCTTACAAAGACGTCTTACACATAACAAAACTATATATCATACAGACTAAGACGAAACTATAATTGATCAATATCCCTATAGATGTCTGCAGTCTGTAGGTTACCATAGCTCCAGACAGCCATCGGACACTTGTTTTTGCTTCTCTATTCAACATGAGATCACGATTTTATCCATTTTAGCAGTCAATATTTCTTGTGCAAATGTGATCAACTTTAAGAAATATAAATGTATACATATGGTTGATTTCATATTTGACCTACTAACGATCAGCATACGGAATTTGGCCAAAGATATCCAAATGGCTGGAACACCATTTCATTTGATTCATTTCTTTAACATGAAATACTAGCAATCTCGTGAAAACACACTTTATGTTGTGGTCAGATTAAATTCATGAAGGTCTAGCTGAACCCGTTGGGATCAAAATTTACAGAATTCGTTTATTATATTAATTTAAAGTCATTGGCAATGTTCCGGATACATGCTTTTCAATGAAGATTCTGCTTTAACTCACGTGTCAAGGCTCCAGTGCAAAATAAAAAAAACAACTCTGATGTCCTTTCCGACGTTGTCCTCTTTCGCTGTTGGCTTGGTGAGTAGCATCAAATGGTTCCGACTGTCAGAATCTGGCTGCACGATATGCAGCAAAAGGAGTCAAAACTGGAAACTATATTCCTTGTGCCAGTTGCGCTATATTTCTTATCACAGAAGGATGAAATAATTCTCCGTGTAGCCATGGTGAGGTACAGTAGTAGGTTTCAACCATAGTAATACTATATTTACGTAGCATTGGAGGGACATTAGTTTTCCAGGATTGGGTGTGTATAGTTATACTGAAGGAGCACATTGCTGTCAAACAAGTGAAATAACCTTGGGTACAACCAATCAATAAATAAACAAATAGCGACAGTTGCCATAGTTGTTTTAAAGTGAGGCATTCGTAGTAATTAGGACCGGTTCGATAAATGCTAATTTTATCTCAATAATCTAGCTTGTCTTTTACGTTCTTTGTTTCATTAGGAAGGTGATAGAAGAAGCGAACAACAAATGATTTCGTATGGATCACAACTTCTGATTTATTGAAGGACGACGTTTCCGTGTAGATATTAACGCCGTTTTCAAGATTAGTAGCTTGGTAAACGATGTCTCGCCAAAAAAATCCAGAAGTTTCCATATCAAACAGTCTGAAATATGAAATAGAGAGGATGTCCATATGAAATAGTCTGATCAGCTACATTTACAAGAAAAGCTATACGTGCTGACTTTATGGAGAAATCGAATGACAAAAAATGTACTTTCTAATGACAAATTCTACGACAACATGTCCGTTTGTCCATCTATTGTTGTGAATAAGGACAAGCCAATCGATCCACTATTTATGGCGAGTAATTTCAATTTACGTTTTACAAAAGTATGTGATTACTTGTTTAGCATCCTAAATATTAAACAATGTTTTATTGCCAACTATATATCGGTATGGAACCTCGTAAATAAATATATGTTGGCATGATAGACCTTAAAAGTGCATTTGATCTTCTTGGTCGTTCAGTTACAAGTATATGGCATTCAAGAGATATGCCCAGGTTTTAGTCATACGTATCTAATGCGTTTCGTTTTAGTGGTTCCTCTGCTGTAAAACGCCAATATCGGTACCCTGACTATTTATTTTCCATATGAATGATCTTGTTTTAGAAACATGTAAAACCAAATTTGAGATATATTGCTGACAATGAAATCGCTCACGCTTGACTAATATTAAACTCTCGCCTTGAGCCTATAGAAAATTGGGTTAAGAAGAACAAATTGTTAAAATACGGAGGGATGGTAATCTGCAGAAAACCAAAAAATTATATCGAAAAAGATATGTTTGGTATTAATCTAGGAAGGTATCCAATTGTTAATACAAAGTCGCATAAACTTCTCAGAGAATCTACTTTAAGCTGGAATCCACATGTAGACACCTTATACAAACAAATTAACAAGTCAGGTTTTCTTTACTCAACAAAACTAAACATCTCTTACCATACAAAAACAGCTCTAAGCTGTTACAGCAATTAATCGACAAACTCATGAAACAGTTGGGGCGGTTTATTTAAGACATTAAAGGCATCGTGAAGCCCGTACTCTTAATATATTTAGTAAATCCAACTGGTTGCCTTTTGATGAACATGTAAATTGTATAATTGCTTACTGATGTTGAGTATATTAAATAAGTATGGTCCTCCATGCTTGACCTCTCACATCAAAATGAAAACGAACAATAACACAGGAAACACTCGGAACAGCATTCAAAACGAGATATACTAGTATTTGCCACGTATTTGGTGCAATAATCTTATTCAAGGAAATTATGTTACAATTGTGGAAACCTATATACAAGTTTTACAACAGGTGGCTCAAGCAATATAATAGTAATAGTCTGTATTTAGGATCAGTAGGTGAGGCCACAGGCCAGAATACATGCATATATATAGCGGTACAACATGGTGACAATATTAACATTTGTCAAACATTTTCCGTGTCAGACATATCTTCAGTACTTTATTATTTAACAGATTGTTTCTCTTAATCAAAGCTAAATAACAGAACCGCGATACTGTATTCACATAGTCTGATCTTTTTGATTACCTCAGTATGTTAAATCTTGTCAAAGACCTGCTCTGAATGGATTTATGTGGAATCAATTCCAAACGAATATTTTCGTATTGATCACAAATGAGAACAAAGTGGAATTGGGGCTCTATTTTATTAACATTACAGACTTGACAGTATCTGAGCTCTCTGTCAATGTTTGTAAACCTTCCTTTCTCCATTAAAAGACTAGCTGTGCCCACACGGACTTTCACAGGTGCAGTTCTGCATTTAATGGTCATATTTAACTGTTCTACATACAATTCACATTCCAAATTATATTTGTACTGGTTATGAATATCATACCTTGAGCTTTCATGTAGCTTAGAGTGGCAGTTTTGATCAATTATGTCTTCTAGTTGATGCCGTAATAGTGATACAAATATATTTGCTTGGCCAACTCCTTGGTTGATAACCAAAACCCAAGCTGTATAGCAACTCTCTTTCCTTACTTGCCCAGGTTTGGTTGCCATTCTTGTCTAGATGACAAAGCAATGGGTACGCTTTATGTGGGTACCAATAACAAGAATTCCTAACCAGTATTTGATAGATTTTAGAGCAGTAATGCAGTATAAAGATCGCCTTTCACATTCACCCAACGCCATTGCATTTTTTCATTTCATTTCATTTATTCACCAGAAGTATAATCATTTGGATATTTTACAGTAACAGTGTAACTTAGACAAATAATTATACATATTAAATTAAGAATTATTTTGTTGTTTTTCTGGCAGGAAAAGAAACCCCAAGGGGCTTATTTTATCCCATTTGATATATATATAACAACAGATTATTAATAATATAAGGTCTGGGTTAAATTATACTAAGCAATACAATGTAGCTGGTGAGATTAGTGATTTTTTATATCATAACATATTTACAAAAATAACAGATTCATATATAAGTTAGAACTATATTCCTAAAAAAAAAGTTTATATCCTCAAAGAGAGGAATTGGGAGTTGTCATCCCAGATCGAAGCCATCCTTTACAAGCTAGGTGTTGTACCCGTTCGATTTCCTCAAACCGGTGCAGACTCCATAATTCACAACCGTACGTCAAGATAGGAACAATTTTTAGGCAAAAAAATGTAAAGAATAGTTTGAAGGGCATATCTCCTAGGTACCACATAATACGCAACTTTTCATTAAGCGTTATCTTACCTTGACTTGCTAGATATGACACTATCTGGTAGTGATTACTTTGTACATAGATATATTCTCTAATTTTTCTTATCCAATTGACCATTTTTCCCTTTTACAATGTCTACCCCTTCTAATTACTACAATTTTAGTTTTGAGATGTGAACAGAAAGCTTCCAGAATTCACAATACAAAGTTGATATATTTAGCGGAGTTTGGAAACCTAGCGCTGTATATGAAATTAAAGTTATGGCATCGGCAAATAAGAGAACAAGCAATATGGCTACTTAAAAGCACATATCCACATGACAACGTGATAGAGGTAATGAAATGGTGTTGAACTCTATGCTTATGGACAACATATGTAGACATTTTTTTTTTTTACATAAGTGAAAAAGAATTTTACATATGTAAAAAAAATCACATCTGTTAAATTATTTTTTGCATATGTAAAACTCTTTCAGACATGTGAAATTCTGTTCAACCTATGTAAAATAAACAGCACATGTTGAAAATAATTCAACATACGCAAATAAAAAATATTCGGTTTACATAAATTGAAAAGAATTTCACTTGTGTGAAAATCCAATTCACCTATGGGCATAAATTCGACATATTTAAAATAAACTTTAATTCGACAAATGCGGAAATCTTATTCACATATGTAAAATAAAGAGGCCAATGAAACTCGTTTGTACATATGTGAAATAAAAGCCCCAAACCAAAAAATACAGACTTCTGTCTCACAGCCTCCATTCGGGGGCAATAAATTTTCTCCAAAACTACAATCTGATCAGGAGCAAATCCATCCTCTGGGTTTTGCGAAGCATTTGTCATTTTCCGGCGAAGAATGTATCAGGGAAACTACATTTCTTTAATAAGCCTACAATTGCAACAGATTCCGCACTAAGCAATACTGCGTCTGTTTCATCGTGAAAATAAACCGATATAGACTTAAATAAAAAATACTGAATAAAAATAACCCGTCGTCGGTTATAATGTTAGCTTTGATTTGTCATTGGCCGTAATTGATATTTTTCAGAATAGAAAGTACGGTTGTGTGTTTAAGCTGTTGTTAGACTGTAAATTTATGCAAGTGTAAATCGTTACTAAACTTTTGGGCGTCTGCGTTTTGCTTTCTTGTTGTTGTAATCTCGCTGCAGGGGGGACCGTTTCTTGATCAAAATGGATCGACTGGGGAGATTGCCCTGCTGGGGATACACTTGTGCAGCATGTGTCATCGCTTAGCCTGTCAGTGGAATATACTTCTATCGTCTTTGTCTTGAAAGTCTACACAAGACGATAGGAGCAAAACGAAGGTTAGGTACAGTCCCTTGTTGTGAAGAGAAACAGTAGTTTTAATAAGTGGAAGTCTTTTATACATATGTAAAATAAAAGTTTTTTTAAAAATTATTTTTAACATATGTTAAATAGTTAGGATTTTGTGTTTTATCTTACTTATGTGAAAAAGAATTTCACATATGTTAAAAATAATTTTACGTATGTTGAAAAGAATTCTACACATTTATAATAAACTATTATTTTATATTATGTGTTCAATTGTTTTTCACATAAGTGAAAATGTATTTTACATAACTAAAAAAAGACATATGTGGAAAAGAATTGTACATGAAAATCAAGGCAGTGCTAATTCGACATATGTAGAATAAAGGTAGAAGCGAAAAAACGGCTTCCTATACACGGTGAGCATAAATGTTGGAGAGTACTGGTGGGATCCCTGGGGGCAAGAGTCACTAGATACAGTTCTTAGGTGTTCATTCTTAAATTTTTGTACGTTTCTCTGGGAATTTAACAGTCTTGTTCCAATATGCTTTCCTAAGTTATATCAACATAGATTGATTTGTGTTCAAGCAATATATGGATTATAATAACGATGATTTTCAACGTTATCAAATCTGCCACCAGAATCCTGATTTGCAGCCAGAGTTTATGCCTACCGTAAATAACTCAAACTTGTTTCGGACATTAATGACAACCTATAAAGGAACGAACCAAAGGCGATGTTAACAATATAGTTAACAAACAGAATGTGACATGTCACAATCGGGCAACAAATGTGTCCCCAAATGTAAAAAGTTACTTTTTACTCCATCATTGTCTATCTGCAAAGAGTTGTGGATTTTTTAATTGTCTTCTGAAGTTTTCTGCACCACACACTTGTCCTAACTTACATGACAAGGTGTCCGGGCAGTTCAACTGGTGGCTACGACGTTCGCTGTCCGAATCTTGTTTGTTGTCATTTGATATAGCGACACTTCATACTCAAACGAAATTGCCTTTAGGATATCTACACCAACGGCTGTCGCTCTGCTCTAAACGTTGTTTTGTTTTTCTTGTTGGATCTTAACTGTGAAATTATCTCACCATATCGAGATAAATATTCCCCAAGGTATGTGTATATGTACATCAGAACATGGGCAACTATTTATATACACCCCTTGCAGCCAGAACTGGGCGACATCGCCTGGACATGGAACGAATCAATCGTTGGATGTTCCTCTGTGGAATCCTTCCTCACTCTTCCTGCAACATGTGGAACAGCTGATCAAGGGTCACTGGTTGATTTTGGTGCTGACGCACTCGTCTATCGATTTGGTCCCACAGATGCTCGATAGGGTTCAAATCCGGAGATTTGGAGGGCCATGGGAGG
>JARFOD010087574.1:0-18385 GCA_031763545.1 Mopalia muscosa | reverse complement strand
GCATCGAGATCGAAACGTCGCTACCCAATTATATTCAGAAGTTGTACATCCATAACAGTCGTCATGTCTTACTAATTAGTATACTGTCCAGAAATATTTTATACATTGAACTTTCTGACACATTTTATATGCCACACGAGCCTTAAAATTGACCATTAACCTTCTTAAAAATGCGAAAATACGGTATGGATTGAAAGAAATAGCCATGGGAAGTGCAGTTCAAGTTTGAAAGCGGGATTGCATTTATTTTTTTAATTTTGGCTGTTTGCTGAAACTGGCCGTTTCGTGCCTTCACTGTATAGACCAAACATAACACTGCGTCGCGTGCCTGTGGTCCGAGCTGAAAACTGTATTGTAAATGGCAGCTCTCTGCTAGCTGTTCTCGGCCATACTAAATTTTGGGTTTTCACTTTTGTTTGCATTTTTTTATTTCTCGTTTTTTTTTTTTTAATTTGATTTTTTTTTAATTTGGCTCAAAGAAATATTAAATATATGAAGACCATGGTTGTGTAACTTTAATAATTTTCTGCATTCGTTTTGTTTTGATGTTCATTTGGTTTTCATTTTGCTCTGGCTCCATTTTTTTTTGTGTTTTTTTGTTTTTATTATGATTTTGTATTAATGTTTTATTTTTGTTCTCGTTTTTATTTTATTTTCTTATAAATTTTATTTTGATTTCGCTTTATTCATAATCAATTTGTTTTAAATTCATTCTCGATATTATGAGAAAAAAAATGGACAAAATCTTCAGGGCAGATCTCGGCCGTCGTACACACGTGCACGAGTTCCAACAGCATTTTCATTTTACATATAATTGAAAAAGATTTTCATATATATGTTAGATAAAAAGGTATTCTACACATATTGAACTTATTTACTCATAAGTGAAATTCTTTTCCACAAATGTTATATAAGTCGTTTATTTTTACATACGTGAAAACTTATTTTTTAAATGATTTTTTTTTTTCATCTGTTTGGAATTATTTTTAACATATATATGTAAAATAATTGTCCCGCTCTTTGACTTCCAACTTCGCGAGCACCTTTTGTGGTGTGTGGGATGAGCCTTCCACTTTTGTGCAGTGCAGGCAATTTTATTTAGGGGGAGGGGGGGTCTCCCACTTTGGAGAAACTTCCACTGTCCTTGTAACGGATTTGGATTACGTGATGTCATACCAGAAATATAATTTATTTAAATTACCAAAAGAGCTGGTAGGTGATTGGTTAAAAGTCGGCCAAGGAAAGTGTAGTCAATCAATATGGCAAGTGACATGGTTATGGTGATTGTCGTAGAGTTGAGAAGTTATGAAGACCGATTACTTAACCTAATAAATTAGACCTATGTATAAATGTTACACATCTATAGGTTTTATCTAAACTATTTAGAAAACACCATACCCCAGAAAAAATACAAAACTACAAACACGTCTCTTACCGTATGTAAACCGATACAGGAGTCCGCTGCACGACTATTCAGCAGTTTTAATCGCCAGCTTTGTGTTGTCAGGTGTGAACAATGAAACCCACTTTAACTAAATCCAGGTACCCTCATTATATAGTTTATGCAATTCTGACGGTACAGCTTCGTCAAAAAACATCTGGTATATTGATATTTTTTTTAATAAAAACTACACAGAAAGTTCAATCTTTTCGAACAGAATCAACGTGAAAAACGTCTATCGATATACACAACGCTGTCATTTCATAGCTTCTTACTTGCACATCTCTATATTGCCTGCATACAGTCTAAAACTGTCTCTGGCAACCAGCTATTGAAGTTCTCGAGCCATCTTCTTACCTCAATCCCACGCGCCCTTGTTCATTCACAACCATCTGGCCTAATGTAAATTCCCATCGTTTTGCACTTGTGTAAAAGGCGACTAAAAAAATGTTTTCTTCAAAATGGTCTTTGGGTTAAGAGAAGCAGGATTCCAGCCATGAAAACCAATGTTAATTAGTTTAACAAAATGACGCTCATTAGAAATTAGATGTGTTAAATCCCAACCTGAGTTTTACATTGCTTTATTTGTTGTTATTTTTTTAATTTTGCAAAACGGCGTTCCGATATTTCTATAGTTCTTTTGTCGTCATCGAGTAAAGCATTTAACTGTCAACTGGTCATTATTGATGAAATTGTGCTTTAAGGACCGCTTCCCGTGATGGATTTCGCGGCCCGTCAATCACATACTTTATTATTTTTTTAATATTTTTTTTACAAAAATGTGTTGAAATTGCCATATTTCATTGAAAAGAACAAGGAAATAACAATAAATTATTGAAAATAACAATAAATGAATTAGATGTTTTATAAAAATGTTACACTATTAAAACGTGAAGTAAAAAATTTATATATTTACAATGTATATAAAAGTTATTGACAGGGTTTTGCTAGGTTTTATTTCATTTTAATTGCCTGTTGGCACATAACAGTAAACATATATTAAGATTCTTTGCCTCGTCCCCGTCCTTTGCACACAGAGCCGTCCAGAAAAAAAACTGCAGATTTCTCGGGATAAAGAATGTGTCATTATGATTGCTGGTTCTGCTCTATCCCTATAGCAGTTGCAGTGATATGGAGCCTGTATCGGAACCAGTACAAATCTGTGCCTGTAACTGTGCTCTTAGAGGGCATTATGGACAGCCCGCAGGTCTTAACTGGTCATTTGGCTGAACCAATGGCTTTAATGTCATTAATTCTAGGTAAAACATCACGTGACATGGAGGATACCACGTTTGTTGATTGACTCTACATGGCAACTAACGCGAGAAAGGGCGAGAAAAGCCAATCGTGCACCTAAATCCAACTGGCAGGCCTAACGAGAATGGACGTCTAACAGCTAGATATAAATGTCTCTGGTTGATCCCAAGGGCTCAATAGTTAAATTGCCCATTCGAATAACAAATTATATAGTTCAATAGCCGACGGCCGAATACACAACACGAAACACTAATTGCAAGTCAAATCATTTCACTATTGCTTTTGCCTGCTGATAACAGGCTATTCAAATTTCTATGTAAGCCTGTACTATAGAAGAGTTTGGTTTTCTAATATCCGGAAGATAGCTGGCTTGATTATTCAAATAACGGATATTAACAGGTATCAGTTGACAAAGGGTGATTGTATGACCTCCCTATACTGTCTGAACAGTCACAGAAAGATAAAAAGCACGAGGCACGTATTCACCGTCAGTTATAAACAAATATACTTTTTATTTTATTTATTTATTTTTTTTTAAATCTCTGCGTATGTCTATGTAGAGGATGAACAAACATATTCTAATAATGAGTAACTAATCCACAATTGTTGGTATAGTCTACGTCATTTACTCCTCCAATGTAAACAGGTCAGTAATAATCATCGTTGTCAATATTCTCGACCATATACTAGTTTTGCAATTCCAAATGTACAGTTCCCAAAGCCACCTTTCTTCTTGCACCCTATGTTATAAATGCTGCTGCACTACATTCCTTCTGCACCATTAAAATATGTATTCATATGTGAATTGTTGTTGGGAAGCAATGTGAGCTTTGCTCACTGCTCCTAGGAAATTCAAGCTTTAAAAAAAAGACTTAAGGTGCATAAATAAAAGCGTCATCGCAATTAAGTGAGTATCTACTAAATATAACTCCGTTGGACATTGGCCAAGATTAAAAAAAAAAATTTATAATGGTTCCTGGTCTGGCAATGTATTTTCGCCTTTAGTCAATTCCGCTTAGGATTTGGGGTCTGAGTAGAATTCTAGCTCGCTCTGGTGGGTACGGGACGCAGAGTCCATAGAGGAGAGAACTGTATATGTATATACTTGTACTGAAATAATAGGCTACTGAAAAATTCCTGATCATCGGTTAAGATTATTTTGTAACAATGTTTATTATTAAAGAAGAAGCCAAACAGGAACGTTCGTAGAAAGAATTAAACTTATTCCGATGAAACACTTCAAACCATTTTGTCCAGTAGGACTTCAGCTTCGAACTAGGTAAAGGCTCTTCGAAATACATTGTCCCCTTTGTATTGTTAGGTCAACAACATTTCCCCTTGTTAAATGGTCCTATTCTACTGGGTTATCAATATACTGCACAATAAATGAGTGATTTATTCACATAAAGACATATTATAGGCAATTCATAGCATATAAAATCAAAGGTCTATATAAAAGGCGTACTGGTTAAGTCGAAGCTATTCTGTAGAGTTAGGCGCACAATTTGCTTTGCACGCACTTTCTCGCGTTACCTGTCATTTACAGGTAGTCAGTCAACGTGTTATCTTTAAAGTCACGTGATGTTTTATCTAAAATAAATGATAATAGGGTCAAAAGTGCACCTTAATGTACCGAGGACAAATGAAGTTTGAACTGACTGTGTTGAACGTTAACATTACACAATGTTATTTTTGTTAGCTTTTTGTACAGCTCACACTTCTACTATTCTTTGCAATACTTAGTATATATTATAAACATATGGGCATAAACCAGACCATTGTTTTGTAGTGATATTTAATCAGTTACAGAAAATTTTGCGTATGGCAATCCCTTGGACTTTTTATCTCTTGTCTTCTTAAATGATGTCATTTTTTATGATATCCTGATTTTTTAAGTAGGCCTTATTAATGATATCATTAAATATATTTTTGGTCAACATCAGTTATATTCATAATGTCAAACATTCTATTATGATATGATATTGAAATTATATTTATGATACCATAAATTTAATACTTTGTAAACAACATATCATTGGTGCTATTTAGCGTAACATTATTTTGTATTTATGATATCATTAAGTAAATTTAGTATATGCTCTAAGGTGAAGGACTAGCCAAATGATATGTTACCAATTGCTCCCAATGAATTTTTTTTTTCGTTTTCGACTTTGACAAACATAAAATAAAACCGTGTAAATCTTCAATTAAGCATGTAGGTTTGGTGTGAACACCTATCTTTTCCACTTTAATTAGCTTATTTATTTTCATATATATATAGGATATAGTTTATTTGTTGTTTTTTTTCATTTATCATATGTGTTCAATTTGGCATTTATGATATATTAAACTACGCAGAAACCTCCTCAACAGTTATAGGTAATTTAAGTTATGATGCGATCTTTATGATCCAACATTTTAATTTCATGGGTATTCCGTTGTAGGTGACGCCAGAGAAAGGAAATTGTCTCGTTTTTACGACCGATGAAGAAAGGTGCAATATTGATTTTATTTAGTATTTTGAGTAACAGATAAATGTTTGAAAATAGCAGAGACAGTTCATAAGTGGATACAACGTTCCGAGTTTCTTCTTAGCTGAGAAAAATCCCTGGAGCTCGATCAGTACCACAGCGATCGTATATGTATATAGAAAAGACGGGCGGGCGGACACTCTTGGGGTCGATCCATCTTGCACCGTGGTGAAATTTAACCACTTTAATTCCACTAATCACTTAAAATAAATAAATCACACCTCTCCTGTGAGAGTAATAATTCATAGTCAATTGTTATGTTAGTTATCTATAATTAGCAAACTTTGCAAACGCATTGAGCCAACAGGTTCTGTATCCGGTTTGCTGTGGATGGATTATATCGATGACCTTTTGCGGGAGGGAAGCAACCAGATAACTTCGATTTTAACCAATCAACAGGATAAGAACCTGTTCGCTTAAATCGAGAAAGAACGAAATGTTTTGTGTTTGAAAGGTTTTGTTAGCTAACTTTGTGAATTAGATAGATAACTAATATCATCATTCTGGGTTGGGATTTAAAGGTAAATAATCTCTGTTACACGGACTAGTAGATTTTGTTTTATTTCCGTCATAAGCATACTTGAAGAGGTACAATTCTACCAGGGATCGACCCCTAGAGTGTTCGGCTTTCTTCCTTTCTGTATACCGGTACATATACGCTTGCTATGTTACAAGCCACTGTGAGAGCAACAGGATGTTCCGTACAATCAAACTACCCCTTCCCGTCGTACACACACACACAACCCTATACTATTTATCTGAACACCAGGTCATAAGTACTAAACTCTATCTAAGGCCTAATTATGGAAGTCTAAAATCAAATCACTGTGGATAATTTTGGATCCAAAGGAAATTAGTGCACGCATTTAGCCATCGTGTTGATCGTTATCACATATGTTAAGTTGTCCACTCTTTGTACTTAACAATGATTTCCTGTACTAACCATTACTTCTTTAAACCTTGTTGGTGGTATTACTTTCATAGGTGCATCTTCTAGGTCTCGCATTAAAAAGTTAAAAGAGAAGACATGACAAACATCCATATATCACTTTGTCTATTAGTTAGTATTAAAGAGCATCGTGGCAAAGTTTGTTCCGGTCAACAGTCCCGGAGAAATGCCTTACAGACCACAAGAAATATGTTCACCCATAGCTCACTTATAGCTGCGTTTCCACCTACCGATAGTATACCGATAGTATCAGCAATAACGAGAAAGATAATATATCATCTACTAGAATAGATTACAATTTACCATTTCTCGGACAAGCGATTAATTTAAAACGATACAATCTGTGAAATACTATAATGATTTGTATTGACGTTGAGTCCCATCTTATTGCTCGCAGTGGGCTGTCACCGAGGCGTTATGTGACGCTCATTGGCGTTATCTTCGTGAGTTATTTCTACAGATCTCATATAAAACAGACGCGGCCGATATTAGTTTTACATTATTAGAAGCGGCTTTGTTGAGTAAGGTAAGTTGTGTACATATTTATACCTCACGCAGTTCCAATTTTCGTCTTTAAAATACATTAAAGATAGATTTAATTTTTTTGTTTACCTCACTTTTAAAATTGATTTATGGTTCGTATCTTTTTTCTGTTGAAAAAAAAAACAAGTTTTGTTCTTTCAAAGAATTTGTTCAGCAAACTTGAGTAATTTTCTTTAAAAGAGGAGCAGAACAAAATTTCTAGCCAGTAAGAAAATTGTCGAAAATTGAAAAACGTTTATTATACCCTTTGTTTTGACAAAACTGAAATCACTACAATCATTGTGTTATTTTGTGGCAAAATCAAACGTTTAACTCCATTTAAATCTCAATTAAAAACAAAAATTCCTTTCTGAACAAACCAGGGTGCCGACAGAAAACTGTATACTAAACGTCATAGAATGAAGAACTTTCGAAGCCAGCTTCTTATCGGGGCATTGGTGTTTATATGTGCCTATTGTTCTGTCGAGTCCTCGGATAAAGGTATGTGCATGGGCGCTTTAACCTGTGATTTTGTGTTCACTTTCTTCATATTTAACAATAATTCTATAAAGTTAGTTTCAATTTGTCTCCAGCCTTTTTGCTCAATGGATGTACATTTCAATACAAAGATATACACTCGCATCCTTTAATGCTTAAAATCCCAAAATGGTGGACATCGTTACCGTTTTTCAGAGAACATATACAATCTGTATTTCTATAATGATTCTTTATCATTGTCCAAAAGTGAGAAAATTTAACTACTGTTAGTGAATCGTGAATGTACAATTTTTAATTTTTTGCAAAGTTTCTCGGATTTTTTTTTGGAAGATAAAAAAATTCATAACTTAATTTTGAGGAACTTGAAAGTTATCAGTCGTGGACAGTGACTCTTAAGACCACCACCGACTTATTTTTAGGTATCTAAAGTTTGAAATCTTGGAAAATCACTCTTTGATTGGCCTTGGTTCCTTGAACCGAAAGACTTGAACCTTAATGCTGTTGCTGTTACTCTCGTGCTTTTAATTTCAATAGAGTCATGGGCTTTAAATAGTTGACTGGATAAGCTTTTGTATTCAGTCAAACACAGACTTTGTTTGATCCGTGGGGAGATAAGCTAGCCCGCTTGAACCTATCTAACTAAATGTCTCACACATTCTTCATTTTCTACATTTGGTCAGTTTTGCACCGCGTCCGCCGTTTGATAAACGGTAACCCCGTTCCCGAAGGTCAACCATGGATGGCCGTCCTGGCCTACAAGAACAGTGAACCCTTGGACGAAAGGCCCTACCTGGTTGTATGTGGCGCCACCCTAATCGATAGCCGTAATGTACTGGCTGCGGCTCACTGCCTGTAAGAAAACAATTTTATTCACTTATTTACTTTTAGTCATCGTCTGAGATATCATTGATCAAATTTAAATGACTCTGAAAATCCTTCGGCAATTTATTACTTTGATTTTAAATCAACACAAAAAAAATTCTTGTGGCGTTTTGTTGGGTGCTACTACAAGCCCTATAGGGCTATTTATTGTAAATCCTTTCTTTGTTCTCTGTGTGCAATTGTTTAATTGTGCCGTTTAGCATTGCTTCCTAACGCTATAAACCTAATGGTCAAGTCGAAATTAGGTATATATGTTATTGTATTGTTCTATATATTATAGCTGTTTATAAAATTTTGTGCAATGAGAAAAGTTTCGAAAATCGGTAAACAATATTGTCAACAAGTATTTTATAAAAATGGAAATATTCAGGTAAGCTTGTTTGGACTCCTCATTTAGTTGACTAATTAAACTAAATTAAAATAATTTGGTAGTCATTCACATACATTTTGAAATACATTTAACATATTTAAAAAAATTAAACATCAGGACCTATTCTGCATTTTTTCTGGAAGTGATACATTGTAACCTATACGATCACACGCTAGATAGATTAATCAGCTTACAGTATCCAATAATATCAGTAGACTTTTGCTTGTAATTTCCATTTCAAACTGTCTGCTTTTTGTTCATATTTTTGTATCTAATGCTTGGCACCCTGAAGCCTTCGGATATATGCTTGCGTGTGGCTTCTTGTATGTTAATTCTGTTAAAGGAAGGGAAAATAAATCTCGCTTGTAGTGCTTATGTTAAACTTTTTGTTATGCAAATACATGGACGCCCGTTATTTATTCGGCTAAAAATAGAGACAGATATGAGTACACAGGGTTTGAATACTAGTTTCATTAGATCAATGGTCGCCGTCTAGTTTGACCAAATTTATAAACCTCTGTCGCGGCTATTATATATATACTGTGTGACTGCTTTTAGAAATATATATACCTCATTGGTTAAGCTGGAAATGGTCCATTGTGTCCATCAAGGAAGGATCATTCTTTCTTACTTGCAGACTATTCTTATCCTTTTCTGGAGGAGTATTTTGTAAGAGATCTGCAAAGCTGTTTAAGTAAACAAGAGAGCATTACGTCGGAGTTATTTGATAACGGAGATAATAAAGTCTTTGCCATTCTAAAATATAATCTCAAATATATGTCAAGACATGACTCTAAGATACACCAGACATCTTGTTTTGCCCTTCTTTTATTTGCTGATCTGTGGCAAACGTCTCCCCAAATATTGGCGGAAATTAATGCGCCATGGCCTGGCATAGCGTACGAGCGTTATCTTAGTCTCGCCCATTATAGAAACTCTCGCGAGAATACGATTATGTTTTTAGATGCCATCAGTTTCCGATGTATTTAACCCTATTGCTTGAAATTTTTAGGGAGACTTGTAAATTGTATTGACGCGTTGAAACTATTCCAAGTGTGATATTAATTTTATCAGGGTTTTTTTCTTCTAATTTTTGCTCCGAAGTGAGTTTTATTTCGTCCGTCTTTTAGCTAAATTGCTTTGTATACTTTTACCTGACCGGATGATATAAGCAAGCCAAATATTGCCCTAAATTTAATGTAAGTTGTCCAAACCCCTACCTTCCTCATTGCAGGGCTTACATGAGGTAATTCATCAACATTTGTCGAATTCGTGAGTTTATTAGTAGTGAAATGTCATGTAAATAGTTGTACTAATATCAATATAGTCGATGTATAGTTGTAGTTTTAGACTGTGTCATCAAAGCAAAAATGTATTTATTTTCCATAGTATTAATAGCTAGGATCGATGTTGTCGCCGCATAGTTCCTCTTACTTGTAGCCGTGCTCTGTTTAAATAAAGAACTGGGAAATGGCGTAGAAAACATTATAGATTGACGTGTACATGCATAGCCTACAGGTTGACATATGACATACATTCATCCCAAAACTATTAGAAATTACAATGTTCTATAATACGTCTTTTTCATACAATTGCCGGATTTCTTGTTTTCGGTTTGCCTTAATTGACAGAAATATTACAGTAACTGGAGTTATATCAGTTAAAACTACCATCTGAATTTATACATAACGTATTTTCTATTCAAATATTTTTTTTACTTTTCATAACATTTACTTTCCTCTGTATAGATCTCGTTTCTGTTTATCTTGATAATTTTATTGATGAATTTTCGGTTATATCTTACAGATTACTGCTGTGTTCTTTATCATGCAGAAATGTTTTCTTTCAATTCTTTCAAAGCTTCATCATTTATAAACTCGTACATTACGAAATATGCATCACGTTTTGAAAGTGAATAGAAGACTAACTTAAATCAGACGTCAATGTTTATATCCAGTTGTTGATCTTACATTCATTCTATCATTCCAATAACTAAATGACCTGTAAAAGACAAGCAATCTTTGAATTGCAGTCCTCATCATGTTATGACTTACCTCCGTCAGTTTCAGAGGTTAGTTCGTCGTTCTCATTGCACGTTATTGTAGAAAATAGACAATGTAGAAACTAACCGCATGATACTGCTTCATAGTACTATAGAACTTCATCCGATCGCAATGCATTCACATGGTATAGTATCTCCCAACGAAGCACTGGGTAAACAGCAGTTCTTAATATGTATGGATGTGTGTTCCATAACAACGTGTAGCCGGAAGGTTTATGTACTGTTCCACCAGGGCATCAGCTGGATAAGAAAAATCATTCATGTAAAGTGAGACCCTTTTGTACATACCATAGTTTGTTTCTCTCAGTTTCCAGATTTTGACCGGAATATTATCACTCACCAACATTGTAAACTTAATTTGTTTTACACAAAATCGCTTCATGTAAATCTGATAAATTGAATACACAATTGTACCAACAAAGTCCTTTATTCACTTTGGCGAAGTATCTTTTATCTACTGACTAAATTACTTGCTGGACAATTTAGTGACCGCCAAAGCGAAACCACTGAATCTGAACCGTCTGAACATGGCTCCCGGTCTCATGTAATCTGGCAACACCTAGTAAGTCTGTTGAATGCGAATTTGAGAATCATCAATCTATCCTCGTGAGTTCTCTTACGTACCAAAACAAGGAAAGATGTCGTCACCTGGTTTTGGGAGCCATGTATTAAAGTATTTCCAGGCCACATGTATTTGATGAATTTGACTTCATGACTATTGCATGCATCGTGTAAAAAGAATCTCCACCATAAGTCGTTCACTTATAAAATGACCCCACACGCATCGATGTCTTATCCTTCTCGTCGAGATCTCGCGTGATCAGACTGTCAGCATTATATCCATAGCCCCGTGGGAGACGTTTCCATAACCTAAATTTATTGTTGTAAGAATATGTAAAAATAGATCCAGTAGTTAATTACTAGCTAATAATTTGGTGCACGTTATCGAGTGGCTGTAATTAGGTCTTGCTATTGCGTTTGTGAATGCAATGTCTGTGTTTTTGTTACTTATACTATTCCACCTCTTTAAGCCACTTGGTACTAAAGTTGTATTCATTGGTTTGAATTTTCAATTTAGATTAGTTTTGTTGTTATCTATGTCATTGGTGTGCGCTTTTACACTTGATGTCGTATGTGATTCGATTATCTATATAGGCGGCAAGTGTTAGCGTGAGTGGCAAATATGTTGGAAACGGTCTTTTTGAATGACTGTTCAATACTCAAGAACAGTCTAAACGGTATTCGCCGACCAACTTGAGATATCCGCATGACTGAAGTCAGAGATAAAGGGCAGTAACCGCTGCCCAGAGGTATTTGTACATGAATGACCATGAATGGTAATTGTGGCTTATTTAGACTTACAAGCATTCAGATTTCTTTACCTTTAAGAGTAGAATATTCTTTGCTTGTTTTGCTCTGAACTATATTGAAACGCATTAGCGATGTACAGTCCTGCTGATTCGAAAATCCTCCAACTTTTTTCTTATCGTTGTACGAATATACTATCTGTTTTAAAGTTATATATCTAGAGTTATATGTTGTTTTTATAGTTGACTGTAGATATGTGGCTGATCGGTATGATATTTTTTTGACTTTATAAAATGAAGTATGGTATTTGGAGAAACCCGCCCACCACACCATGCCGCGTAGACCAAGACTAAAGTGATAGGGCCTACAGTTTTGGATATTTAGCTATTTCTAATTAATTTAGTGTAATGAAACTTACTCTCTTTTCTGTTTAGCACATTATCAATAATGTTAAAACTAAAGGTTATTATCTCCTGAAGTGTTGATTGTGAAATATTGTAAACAGCCTGACCTGAACATTCACCCAGTGAGATACAGCTTACGGTTATAGTATGTGCTATACTTTTGGAGAACACTTTCTTAGTTTGAACAGATTCTAGTTCAGAATCGTCCACATTAAAACTCGCACGGAAATAGAACTGACGACCCACAGAGTTACGCGCCAAATGGCCTGCACTGTTATCCCAAAATAACGACGATACTGTAGATATTCACCTTCTAAAAGATACATCAAATCATTCACCTGCTTTACTCTATAAAAGTTTTTTGAAATTTGTTTAATTTCACGACGATCCAAAAGGTAAAGGTAGATTAAATGATCTTGATATATGATGGTAACCTTTAACTTGTGTTTTCAAGTGACCCGTCTATCACACCGGTAAGAGAAGGAGCCACTCTCTATGTTGTCTTAGGTCTCCAGGACAACAGCTTTGGTGCCAACAACAATATACAAGAATACCCTATCAACGGTGTCGATGCTGATGCAGTTATAGTAAGTTTTGAATTTGAGTTCTTTTCTGTTTTACTTTCAATGGTATGTGCGTCTCATACATACGACCCATAGCGCCAACAACACCATAATCGATACACTAAACGTTAGTTATCGATTAACAGTACGATTAAAATTTGTGATGTGGAGAACTGAATCTAAAGTAGAATATTTTCTATTTCCAAAGTCGACTTTAGAAAGTCTTTCTAGAATACGAATGACGAAGAACTTGTTCTTACCCAAATGCACAACAGACAGAGAAAACCTCCACCCTCAGTTGATTTTTTTGTTTCATCATCAAATATCTTTTGCATTGGGAAGACATCCATGTTATTAGTCGTCATTTTGTTTAGCAATGACTGAAACTACTACAGGACTACACCGCGCCCACTTCATCAGTCTTCATGCATTCCTTGCGTCTGCTGGTCAATCTGTACGATGCGCAGAAGCATTCTCACGTGACACCAATCCCAAAATGTTTTTTTTTTTTTAAGTATCTATATTTTATATATATTAATAAATAGCTGGTTTATTTCCTGTTGTTTCCTACTATAACGTTGACCCGACCTGTCCTTATAGGAGCTCTCTGAGCTACATGGTGAATATATATCACAGTTTGTTATATGTTAGATTTGATTGCGTCCTGTGTTTGTCTTCATCCCATGGATATAAACCCTATAAAACGAAGGCCGGTAAGGCTTCGGCTCTTGTATTTTCTGGAGCCTCGAAAACATTATCACTCACTTGTTTCTCTATTATTCCAGCACCCGGACTTTAATGTGGGCCTTGTTTTTAATAACGACATTGCCTTGGTTCAATTGAGTTCTCCGGTAACAATGAGTTCGACTGTTTCGCCACTGGCTCTACCTCCGCCAATTATTGACGAGTCGAAGATTAAAAAGTGCGATTTCTACGGTTGGGGTGTGACTGCAGAGCCAGGTAGGGTTATTACTTAATGGCAAGATAAAAACACAAATGTAATTTCTAATAACCTGATTGAATCCCCAAACAGCCCCACAGGGGGCTTGTTCTATTCACTTAGTGTGGTGACACGGACTTTACATAGCATTGTGTCCACCATTAAACCGCGAGTAAACGACCCGATCAGCTGCAGGTTTATAAGGTATACTGGAACCCAGGCCTGTAGGAATGTGTGATACTGAAAGTAGAATGGGAGTGGGTAATTTCCATATCATATATATGCAAAATATATATATAAAATAGCAATAAAATAGAACATGGGGTAAATTTAGTTATTTAGCTTATTTCTTCGCACAATAGACGAGCGTGGAGGCAAGCCCTTTATCATATGTCCTGGAATATAGTCCAATAGTGTAGTCCAATAAGAATCGAGAATTCAACCACCTTTTGCTGATTTCCTGGAACTGTCAGAACTCCTGTCTACTTCATAAGAACAATGCAATATTGAATTTAAAAATAAAGCCTTTTTGTAAATATTCATAATGAATAATTTATTAGAATCAATTGAAATAGCGTCTTCTTAAAAAAGATGCTCACTTTATCAGACTATTCCTTCCTTTACACCATACTCGAAACGACATGGCCGTATTGGTTTGTTTCCTTATATGGTTTTATGGTGGATAAGATTATAAGCGTATGCATTCTAAAGGATATATGAAATCATTCTGTCTGCATTGGCTTTGATGCTTTGACCGACCAATCTATTCGATATTACCCGAGTTACCTGAATCCGAATCCGAAGTTTTTTCACGTATCTTTTTTGTTGTTTTGTTGGGTATCTGGGAAAACGGATTTAGACATTACAGAGATTGTAAAATGTAGACCCTATATTTACGTAAGAATAATGTTTTGTCGTCAATTTTAAAAGGTTTACACTATGGTTAAGCTATGTATGGGCACTCAACAGCGATTCTAACAATTCAGAGTCCATACAGTTGCTGAAAATAAATCCTTCATATGACCTCGATTTTTCGTTCTTCTGGTAGTAAGTTGAATTGCACTTTTTCAGTTACTGATGCTTCCTTCACTCAATTTTTGAGAACCACTCAATTACGTTTGATCAAAGTAAGTAAATGCGAAAGATATTACCTGGGCTTCCTGGATGAAGACCAACACATCTGTGCCAGCGGTAGTTCCTTCCCGTGCTTTGTAAGTAAACCGTTTATTTAATAAAGTGCCATATGTCAAATGAGATATATATTCTTCCTGAAATGCCTGGCAAGTCTATATAACTAGAAGACTGGGGCACTTACTCCATTGTACACACATAATATCTCAGGAACCGACCCAGGACTCTACTACTCTATAGCCAGTAAACTCATAGATACTACCCCTTTACAGTCAGGAAACTCATCGAAACTACCCCTTTACTCTAGTCAGCAAACTCATAGAAACTACCCCTTTACTCTACAGTCAGTAAACCCATAGAAACTAAGCCTTCACATTCTACAGTCAGCAAACTCATAAAAAAGTACCCCTTTACTCTGCATTCAAGAAACCCATAGAAACAACCCCTTTACTCTACAGTCAGCAAACCCATAGAAACTACCCCTTCACTCTACAGTCAGCAAACTCATAGAAACTACCCCTTCACTCTACAGTCAGCAAACTCATAGAAACTAACCCCTTTACTCTGCAGTCAGGAACCTCATAGAAACTACCAGTTTACTCTGCAGTCACCAAGCTCATAGAAACTACCTGTTACTCTACGTCAGCAAACTCGTAGAAACTACCCCTTTACTCTTCAATCAGGAAACTCATAGAAACTACCCGGTGATCTCTGCATCAGATGGACCCTCATAGATTATAAGCGGTTTTCTAACAAGCTTATTAATTGCACTAAAACAGCAGATTAATATACATGGTAAGACATATAAGTATATCGCTCTGACACTTATCGATCTGTGTACAACGTTTCGGGTCGAAATAACATCAATTTAGTTCGGTTATGTTTTTTATTTGAATGGTCAAATGTTGACTAAACAAATGCATTTCATCTCTATTTCAGGGTGACAGTGGATCGTCTCTGATCTGTAAATATAAGAATAACCGGTTTCTCACTGGTTTCAACTCGTTCCGTCAGTCAGGGTCATGCGATATTGGAACTCCTCAGGCCTACACAAAGATCTCGTGTTTCTTAGGTTGGATTGCGGACAATAAAGCCTGTTAGCAGCGTGATAGATTGACAATACAGTCCCTGCCCTGAGTTTGTGTACAGTCACACTAGAACAAAAATAAACTGTCGTCCAAACTGACCAAAATAAACCCATCTGCATTCAATTGTCTTATTTCTTGTGTCTGTGTTTGTTTGTTTTAGAAAAAAAAGTCTTATAGCAGAAACGATTGTATCGGGATCTTATTGGCGCATTCATGTTGAAAATTCGACAGAATTAGCTAATCGTCTTTGAATATCACCACAGTGATCCAGGTATATACAGAAGATTGCCGCCATCTATATTACAATGGATAGTATAAACCGTTATACAACTATAAAAACAGTGATAGCCTATAATAAAAGATACTCACTTTAAACTGCCACGCTTTTTGGTCGGAACAAATTGTTTCTACTGAAGTTGACGAGTTGAGAATTAGGAATGGTAGACACGGGATTAACAGGGTTGACAGACAGGAAAGAAAGTGTCAAATATGTAATTTGTCTGACTTGGAGAACGAATTTCATTTTCTCCTCGCTTGTCCCTTTCATAAATCTCCACGAGATAAATATATTCAAAATTTTACGCCAATAGACCAAGTGTTAATAAATGAACATAATTATCAAATCGATCCCCCCCCAAAAAAATAAAAAAAATGCAGGGATTATATGTTAATCACGAAGCAATGGAGTTACGGAATCAGTATAAAAACATGTAGCTGAAATATTATGTTTAAAGAATGCGGCTTATCCTCACAGGATCTTAAATGCATAATTGTTTTACGTCGATGTTGCATGTACAACACACGCTATTTCTGTTTCATCATTGTCAGAACTACCATACCCATTTTGCAAGAAGCAGTGATTCCTACCCTTAATAAAGAATTGAAATTGATAGGAACGAATTGATAACGGACGACGAGATCTTTATTTTGAAGAACAAGAAAAAAAGCCATGTCGTGTTTTCGCCATCTTACGCCTCTCGTTTACGAAGCCTTTATGCAGGTCATAGGGAATATTGCAATGCATGATTGCGGCTTACATAAATTACTATTTGCCTTTCATCTAATTCTCATCAACAATTTCAGCAAATAAACACTTGTATGGCCTTGCTAGTGGTTGTTTGTTGCAGCGTCGCCTCTTTAATCGTCGTTAAGCTATCCAGAAAGTTTTACTTTTCAAGCAAAGAAAGCATTTTACAGTACAGTCCATATTGTCAACATCTTTTGGAATACACAAACATCAGCCCCAGGGACAGACATTTATTATAACTGATGTCAAATTGTTTTCTGCTGCATCATCGATTACAATCACGTGGCATAAAAAACGAAAATACACGACTTTGTATGATTTACGTCGAAACCGTGTATTAATAGTAATGTTGCACGCTGAAGCGTGAGTCATTGAAAATTATTAAACGGCCCGTTAAAGTTATCTCATCTTCGCTCAGCTGAATTCGTTCTCCAATGAAGCAGAAGTCACGTGAAAATGTTCTTTTGACAAGCAGATATGCTGCGGTCGGGACTCCTCGTTGTCACCACTCATGCTGTGTTTATTACTCCTACTTAAATACAAGGAGAAGCATTCGAGAGCACTGCTACGAGTCGTAAACACGATTTCACGACCTGTAAATTCCGTTCGTGTGCTAATACTAATGGAAAATACCACTCGTCAACTCGATGCTTATCGAGTGAATCGAGTTGATGGTCATAGGTTTCTTCAACAGCCATTCCGCTTACGTTTACCACTTATAAAATTTTTATAAACATTGGAACAAGTACATTCAGTATAACGAAAAGAAGTTATGCAAGTTTGAGAATGGAATATTATCATCAAACCGAGGCAACTGAAATTCAATTCTCATTGAACACCAATATTTCGGGCTGATCATGGTGTTTCATTCTCAAACATGCAGTATTTGTATAAAGTATAGCTACTTGTAATTATTTCTTCCTGACTGGTATATACAATTGTTCTAAAAATTGTAAAAAGCAGTTGTGCCGCAATTCGAGACAATGAACATATAAAAAGGTCCTACAATCCACTGGTATGTTTGAAATTTCCTCTCTTAACATCCGCTGTCAATTTGCAAACGAAGGACCCCTCCTTGTGGAATGGCTAGAAGTGTGCGGTAACTCGGCGTCGGTCACTGCTTAACTACCGCCGTCTTTACGCATGCGCATCGCTGCACACTTGACACATGTTGGACTGTTTATGTAGATCAAATCCAAAAAAGATTGAAAAACGTTTATTTAACGCAAGCAAACACAGATAATCAACTGAAGAGCAACTGAAGTTAAAAATCTGTCAACTTGCTAACTTTCCGTTTCAATGTTTTGAAAGTATGAATATCTGGCATGCGCATTACATGATCGATCTTTAGTTGCGTCATTGGTATTTAATATCTCCTTGTCAGGATCAGGATCAGTGAGTTAACAACCCCC
>JARFOD010087563.1:0-18386 GCA_031763545.1 Mopalia muscosa | reverse complement strand
CCCCATTCCCCATTAAACATATATTGTTAGTTGTCAATGATATTTGTAAGTGCCAATTTCGGTTATATAAGTAACATAATAACCTCCTCTTTTGACCTGTGACCCACCCCATTAAACATATATTGTTAGTTGTCAATGATATTTGTAAGGGCCAATTTCGGTTATATAAGTAACATAATTATCTCCTTTTCGACCACTGGTCCACCATTCTTACCATGTAGGAAAGGCTTCATTACTCAACATGCTACCACGTTCTGTATTTACTGCTCTCTCTGTAAAGAAACCAAACAAACAGACATTCAATTATGCTGATTTCTAATTTTCATTTTAAATTAATAAAAAAGAAAATTAACAGTACTGTACAGTAGGGGTGGCTATTGACTTGTGTACAGAAATGTATAAACACAGTCTTCCTGCTTTACTGTCTTACACAACTAACTGCCCGGGGAAAAAAGTTTTTTTATATTTTTCTGAAGTATTTTCTGATCTCATTGTGTGATTTCTCAAATAAGGAAATAAATAAATAAAAACAGAACAAAGTATGTATTAAAATATTGTTTTTTTATTTATTTGAACACTAGTTGTCAACTATGCTAATGAAAAACACCAAATACAGGAGCAGGTCTGTTTCTAAGTCAAGTCACATCAATAATGTGGCAGATTACTTTAAGCCCTATTAAATTCAATACGCTTTTACTTGTAGATGAGGTGATGCCCTGTTAAAGGTATATCTCTAGCCCACTATTAGTGAAATAACCCGGTGTCAGCAACAGATAGTCTTTCAAGCCACTAAAATTTAGCAGCTGGCCTGTAGAGTCAACCAAGCACTACAATTATAACATTCAATGTTTTTGACAAGACTAGGTTTTTTATTTTATCAGGGATTCAAAGTTAACTTCAAAGGTATGGTTTAAATTAATTTTAAAAAGTGTGTAGTAAATAAAATTAAACAAAAATATTGACTCACCTGAGACAACAACTGTCAACAATTTTTCTCCAAACTCTTTGTTGTGGATTAGATCAAAGCGCCATCTATCTGTGCTGGTTTCCATGAAAACAGGTCTTCCATCTCTGACCAATGAGAGTGCGCCTACTTTCAGACCTTCCCCAAATTGACCAATCACTTCCTTTTTGTCAGTTTTAGCACTGTAGCCCATTAAGAGAACTCTCTTGTGTAGTGAGGTACATTTGTTGATGAGTGTTAGTTGGTTATTCAACCCATCAAAGAGTAGAACACCTAACAAAACTTTTGATAGGTCCAAAGGTTTTACGACAAATGCCTCGACTTCGTCATTAATGGCTTCCTTAGATGCCTAAAACATAACAATAGAGATGTTCATAACTTCATAGAGCATTCTTAACATCTTGAAATTAAGACAATTAAAAAACTTACATCTGATAGGTAATTAAAATTAACAGTTTGATTGGTGTTTTGCCCCTTGCTCAAATGTATTTCACTTGCATGTATATGACAGCAGTGTTTTCTAACAATTGTTGACACTAGCACAACCAAAAAAGGTGAAGTGCTTTGTTTGTTTGATTGATGTTTAACATCGTACTCAAGGGTATTTCACTTATATGACGACGGACACAAATACTGATCAGCACAAACAAATCTGCTTCCCGTTACCCTTTAGCTCTGCGAACACCAGGGCAACCTCTTTTCTCGCCTCTTACGATCGACCGAGGAAGCCGAGGAAATGCTACTTTTGAAATTATTTCACTATTAACATTGTGGCAAACTAATAGGTTCAAAATGAAACCACCTTCAACGCCAATGTCAACAATTGAACACAAGACAGAATGATCACAACACTCAATACAAAGACATCACGAAAACAGATTGGCTTTGTATTACCCGGCTGCCCGGAGACCACGGCAACATGTATCACTATTAAGGAATGAAATAGACAAGTTTTTCCAGAAATTAATCTCAAAGACACAGGAAGCCGAATAATTAAAGCAATGAATCATCTCATGATCTAGATAAACTCCCACAGTTTCTATATAAGTCGTAATCAAGAGTTGTTATGGGGAAACTACAGAACCCTTGAGAGAATACACTGCACATGTAGCCTGGCTTTTTAAGTTTCTAAATAGCAAGCAATTGAAAATTTGAAAACAAAACTAAATGAAGCCCTGTTTAACACACTGACACAACATGGCCTAAATCCAGGCAAATATATTTTCCACAGTTCTTGGTGACAGAAATTAAAAGCACAAAATCCCAAATTCCACAGAGCTAACTGATATGACAAAGCTACATTTTCTTCAGATGTTTTTATCTTGCCTATAAAACACTGGATGAAACATTTTTGTTCAATCTCTGTTCTAAATGAATGGAAACTAACTGGTAAAATTCCTCCACATTTGTCTTTGGAATCTGCACATTTTGAAATCCTTGATGCGTCTGAGATGCTAGACCAGCAGACCTTTGAGGAACTTGGCAAAAAAAGAGGAGAGAGATATAAATGTAATCAGACACTAGATCAGTTGCTCTGTGGTATACATGTATTAATAGCACATGTGTGCCAGCAAAAACTCATTTAACTTCATCAAAATTCTCTATCTCATATCTGTTATCAGACTAACTGGAGCTGCTGCTTACCAAATCACATAAGCATATGCACACATGAAAAATAAAAAAATACAGTACATAATAAATAAGCTAATGTACATCATTATATTATATTTTTCTAATTAAACTTTTCAGCTTTCTGCTATAATTCACATTCCGTTAGATTACTTTAATACAAAGTTTAATTATCAGTGAATAAAATCTAATTCCATGTTTAGTAATCATTTGTCCAGATAACCTTTCAACTTTATATAATTTGTTTTTATGTTTTTAGGGGATTTAGAGTACGAATAGTAATAGTAATATAAGAAAGTTAGATAGAACTTGATTTAAAAGCACTGGGAGCTGAAGGAATACAGCAGGGTGATTATCTGATAAGAATGTCATTTTATCCCCACACTTCTAGATCTGTAGAAAACATCACATATGCTTTACAGAGATTCACTAGGCTGTTTCAACACTAACGCAAACTCAGCACACTGTACAAACTCAAAGTTTCTGTCTGTCACTTGACTATTTTTCTTAATCCTTTGAGAAGCTAAAACTGCGAACAGAATTTTCCAGATGGCACTGTAGTACTCAATACTTACATACTTTTGTAATCCATGATTGAATTGTTAACACTGATGTAAATAACCATAATACATTTTATTTATAGACTGATGTATATAAGACAAACCACTGACAATTTTTCATTCATATGTAGGCCCTGGAATAGTAAGTTTCTTTGTTTGCTTGATTGCGATTAAATGTCGTACTTAAGGGAATTTCACTCCTGTAACAGTGTTCCAGCCTAACAGGTGAAGGAATTTACCCTCAAAATAACTGGCAAAAACTAAGATTGACAATACTGGATAATCCCAATAGAGAAAATATGGAGACATCACAGTCACATATTAGCATTTTCTTTGTATTGTTACCTTGGTTTTTAGATGCTCAATTCGAATATAAACAAATCACTTTTTTAGCTTCAAGATGGAGCACCAGGCCAGTCCCCAGCGTATTAAAATAGAAACGGAGTAATTTAAAATTACATATATTTACATGTAAAACTTCATGCATATACCATGAACATCATAGAGCATTTAGTCATAAAGCCATTCATGTTATGTCACATTCAAGGTCAGCCATTATGTTACAAAGTTACATTTTCTTTTTAGCTTAAGATATCTCAAACAATAAATATTGTAATACAAACAGTTTTAAACAGCGGAGAAAAAAAACCTTATCGCATGTTATGGTGTAATTTAACTATAAATGTATATGGCCAACATTGTAGACATAAAGGTAAGTGAGCGTTTGAAACTTTGACTCGTGTTACACATTGCAGGATCATATTACTGAATTTTCTATCCAAACTTTGTATTTTGAGAGTGTGACTTATATTCGAATGTACTGTATTTGGAAACCTGCCAATGAACTCTGATTTGCACGAATGAGCTCAAAGATATTTCACTTATATGACATGGGTGTTCTGTAAAATGATGAACAAAACCTAACTAACATAACCATAAAATGTGAACTACTTGCTATGTTTGATTTGTTTTTGTTTGTTTGTTTGATTGGAGTTTAATTTCGTACTTAAGGGTATTTCACTTATATGGCGCTGATTGTCCACTTCACACTGCACCTAGCCATATAGACGAATCCTGAGACAAAACCTCGTAAAAAAAAATCCCTGCGATTGCCGGAGCCACAACATGGCTCGCTCATATACCTGATGGTGGACAGGCAGACTCGATCCCATGAACAGTACATCGAAGCAGGTTGAGTTTAGTAAGCTAACGCGCCACCACTAAGCCACCGCCACGGGCTGGTATGTTTGAAGATTACTGTTTTTCCAGTGTTAAATAGAAAGCATGAACGGGTGTGCTCCGAGGTATTTCACTTACAAGACAAGGATGTTTTATAGCACTGAATTAAAAGCCACACTTACACAGCCAAAAAGTGTTAACAGCTTTAGTGCTGGCTATGTCTGAATATGGCTGCTCATTGCTAAACAGCTGTATCAAGCACTTCTGACATAAATTTTGAACAAAACATTTATTTATATATTGTTGAAGACTCATACATGTATGTGGGTTGTATAACATAAATTAAAAACACGAACTTTCACTCGAGAGAGGCCCCTGCATAAAGGCCCCGGCATAAGTAAAAGTAAAAGTTTATGTGGACTAGCTCAGGAAATATTGATAAATGTAGCTCTAGCAGTGTTTTTTATTTATTTAAAACTTTTTTTTATTTTCTGTTTGCATCAATAAAAACATATTTATTGGTCATATGGTGCAAACATATTTTTGATAAGGACACTGTTCGAACATACATGTACATGTATATGCTAGGCCTATGTGAGTAGACAGCTCCATTGTTTTCATTATGACACCTACTGCAATTCAGCTATCAAGGACACAAGGTCACTTATCCAGGATTTAATTCATCCAGGGACTGCTTCATCAAATGTCACGGTACAGAAAACAATTAGAGATTGAAGAATTGAGTACTCATTGGTTAGTAAACACAGTACTCACTGGTACTCAGGCCTTTTTTAAATACCTATTATATATGCCATAATCCATGACACTGTCTGTTTCTTCTACTACAGATTAATTGCACTATCTGACTCAAGTGTGAAGGAAACCACCCATGAAATTAATATTGATGAACAGACAAGATTGGACAGTCACAAGACACAAAGAAAGCTCCTTCCAACCACCAGCTCCATGCCCATTAATGACATGTTGAGTATGTTTATTTTTTGTTTGGGAATTAACAAAATAACGAAATACTAAGGGTTATTTCGCTCATTTGAAGAAGTGCCCAGCCTACTAGTTGCAGGAAACAAGTCTTAACACAACAGACAACAAAGACAAGACCAGACCATGAGTCAATGACAAGGCGTTATATAAAAATCACAAAAAGATACCATAGGCTTCCTGTTGCCCCTTATCTATAAGGGTAACAGGAAGCTATCTTTAAACCCTACTCTCCATAACATTGACATGTTGAGTATAACAGTAGGGATTAATCTACATTTATGATATTCCCTTGTCATATAATCTTTTTACTGTAGTAGTCCTTTCTGTACTCTATTTTATGTTGTTAACAATTTACATTATAAATGTCCCATATAAAAGGGTTATAAACCACCTATTAAAACGGAGCAATAAAGTCGGGATATTTACCCCAGCATGGAAGTAATTCTAAAATTTATGAATGTTGGTGATTAATAATTTATGTTACTCACATGGGAAGAAAACATGTAGATATTATCTGAAGTGTTTAAACAAGCCTTCATTAATCAGCCAGATTAGCCTGATAACACCTGTACTGGTAAAGGCCAAACATTTCTCCAAGGACTGCTCTGACAAATTTTACTGATACCTTATCATTTCCAACTTCCTTTTGAAATTATAACACATATGCTTCCTAACACGAAACAATCCAAATATAACATGGGAGGGAAACAATGGCACCTTATGCAGTGTCTATATTTACACATGTAGATGAGACTACAAAAGTAGAGAGTGGATTTGAAACCGTCCTGTTTTCAAACTGGTTGACACATGATAAATAAGCTTGTTTTACTGTTCTTTCTAAACTAACTGCTAAACTAGGTCAGCCACTCCACATTCGAATCACGCACATCTCTTAAACGAGCTAAAAAACACACTTAACAAACAGGTAAAATGTCAAACTTACTGTCGCTAGTTTTAAGTTTCTGGCTTCCAGGTAAATATCCTGAGCAGTGAAATTATCGTCGGAGCACTCTATAGAGAACTAACCGGGCATGACAGTCTAGGTTATATGTAGTATAGGATATGTCTGTGCTAAGATAGCTAAGGAAAGGAAAACCTGTAGGGTGAGTGCACAGGTGGAACAATCAAGAGATAGTAGTCGCCAAGCCTTTCATTGTATTGTGCCCAGGAAAACCACTGGAGCGTTGAAACCCTCAGGCCCTATAGTTTGTTCTCACATATCAAAGTCACTTTAGTCCCCACTCAATAATCAATTTCAGCTCCAAAATCTAAATATTTCAAGTTTAACAATAGGCATTATGCCGATGAGTCTCCAAAGGAACAAGTATTGTTAAAAGATTTGTACTATTAGCACATTCAGGGGAATGTAGAACATGTAAATAGAAATGAAATATCTATCCTACCTCAGAAATTATAACCAAACACATGATCAGCTATCGGGTGTTTTATTTAATCCACATCTCTTTGCCAGAGCGATTATCTTTATGAAATAAATCAAACTGAAATTTAATCTGAGGGCATATCAGTATATAAGATTTCTTATCAACTTTTATTGCTGGGTGAGTGCAGTTAATCAATTTGCAAAAGTGAAAGTGAAACACTTATTAATAACACATAGGGCCTACATGTACAATTAGATCCAGTGTTCTTATTCAGCCAAGATATTATAAAATGTCCTGGATAAAATGACAAATTTCCCATTAAACTCAAAATGATACATCACAAATTTCTCCCTAAATCTGATAATATTATGTAATAATATTCTTTTCTAAATTTCTGACAAAGACCCGGGATTTCACTCAAATAATGGTTGTATGGCTGTATGACTTTTAATAGTGGATAAAAGAAAGCAAAGAAGAGTTTTTATTTTCCCCAAAGTTCAAAAATTCAAATTGTGTGATACATTTATCATTTTTACAAAGTTAGTTTGTTTGGAGTTTTACAGTTTTTCCCTTCATATGAAGGAGTGCCAACACAATGGGTGAAGGAAACCAACCTTGAAGGACTTCATTGGCAGCAAAGACAAGACAGGACAAAAACATTACGCCACCGTGACACAGACATCACAAACAGATTGGCTTCATGTTGCCCCAAAATTTTGAAAGCAACTACTGTTGAAAGTTTCTTAGCTTTCACAAGGATAGTAATGCCTTTACATCTAGGGAGAGCTCTATATAATCTTCATACTGATGGAAGAACCAGTCAATACCATATTAAAGGATATCATGATGGTTTTTAAAGTCTGCTTTGGAAGATGAACTGAGCAAGCCAGATTGTATTAAAACTATCACCTTTCTACACTTAAAATTCTTACAATAGTTTGCTGTACCTGTATGCACCCCTTTTCACGTTAAAAATTTATCACCAGATTCTACATACGACGAAAACGATTCGAAAATAATCTTCAACATCATGTACTATAGGTTAAACTTTTAGGCGATAAATTCAACTTTTTTTGGTTTGACACCAAATTGGTGTCAAAGTCCAATATTGGAGTGGGTTTTATAAAACATAACATGTATTTCTCACCAGATGTAGGATTTCCCATGATTGTGAGTCGCATCATCGCATGATTTAAAAAAAAATGACAGAAAGTCAGTCGGAAATCAGTTAGCTGTGGATAGGTAGTTTATTCAATTTAACACCTCCAGTCCTAAACACCTAATTTACCTATGTATATTGGTTTGTGTTTAGTCCCTAGGTTACGGCTGGCCTATATCTTTAATGTCAACACTACAGCTCAATCATTTGAATAGATTATGATGCACTATTTACTTATCACTGATAGATTAGCTGACCCACAAACTTGAAGTTTAAATATATATGTCGTATAAGGTTGGGTAGTCCAGTTGAAGATATGTTTGTCTTAAATCTAACTATCATCTCACCGTCATCATTTTTCTTTTGACAATAAGATACATAGAATATCAATGATAAAAAAGCACCTCAATTCATCTGAAGGGAAGCAATTTTCATCAGCAACGTAAATAAATCTCAAGTCTCATATTTCACCTCCTCTTATCATTAAGCTTTGTTCATTTTTAAACTTATTTGCTAGTATTTTATCTGTTAAACATCATTTCTTCCTCATTAGCAGAGATATTCTGACCAGGATCGCCCAGTTCCAAACTTTTCGTTTGAATACATGTGTATGCCTGTAACCTACTAGGAATTCAAATCTTTCTTTTGGAGTTTTTGGGGGAGCATTTATAATGTTGATATCCTGACATATAACCATTCAGGTGCACTACTGGCTTTTTCATCATTTATTCTATGCAGAACATCACATGACGTTAAAGATAACACATTTACTGACTGCTTGTACACAGGGACTAAGCCAGAAATCAAAAGTAAGGTGTCCAAAATGGTCATTTTATTTCACTTTTTAATTAACTTGGTGTCCAATTTTGACAGTTTTCCTATTTTCAGCATGTTAAAATTTCTTAAAACAGGGTGTCCAATTGAGGCACTTGTTCACTTCAGGATGTCCACTTGGACGGGTGTCTGTCTAAGCCCCTGACAAGGAAAAGTAATGCGAGAAAGTATGACAAAAGCCAATCGTACACCTAACTCCATATAACGCAAACAGCTTCACAATTAATAAAACATAACATGGACTAGAACTGTCCCTAGAGAACAGAAAACCAAACTTAGTGTTTGAGGGGTATAATAACATCCAAAGTGTATTATGTGTTTGTTTGATTGGCGGGTTAACATCAGTGGCAAAACAAAATAAAAGAGAACAATCACAGATCAGCTTCATGTTGCCCCTTAACACTGAGAGCACCAGGAAACTCCCTTCCAACCACCTGCATGGTCTGTATGAATATATATTTGTAATCTATTTACAATAGTTCAAATGCTGTATCCATTGGATAGTAACTTGAAAACCATGTAATGTGGAAAGAAAGATATCAAATATAATATATTTATATTCCAATAGGACCTTACAGTCAAGTTAATGCAGAATGAAACTGTAATTCTGGTATTCCAACACGACCAATTAGCAACCCGCTGATGGAAACACCAGCTGCTTCCCTCCTCTCCTTGTCAAATATATCAACTCTTAGTAGAGAAAATGTCTACTTCTCTCTCAAATACACCTATTATAGGCTACAAAAAATGGTAACGTTAACTTTTTTTGTTAGCCTTCTTTCAAGTTATTCACTTACTTTGGGAATAATTTTTGTGTTTTATGATAAACTTTTTTTCCTTAAGGTTTTATTTATCAGTTAACTCACTAGAAAATAACATTCAACAAACAGTTTATTTGGAAAGAAAATTTTAATAGTGTCATAGCTCCTCTCATGGTTTGTTTGTTTGTCTTAATTCGATTAAACATTAATCATGCTTAAGGTAATTTCACTAAACTGTTGGTGTTCCAGAGCAACCATGGGTGAAGAAAAGGACCCTAGATACCACTGGCAATAAAGACAAGCACAACACCCATATGATTGATTGATTTATGATTGGTACTTAACTTCCTTCTCAAGGGTATTTCGCTTAAGTGACAGAGGTGAATTCCAACAGTAGTTGCCACTAGCAAAACCGCAAAATTTGAAGTGTTTTGTTGTGTTGAAAACTTCATCTTCCTCCAGTGTTTAGTGAAGCGAACAGTGTTATGCTCCAAATCCTTTAGATTTTTTATCTAGTATATGTATTAATATATTTTATGTGGATGTTAATTGATTTGGATACCTATAAAACATTGACAACAATCCTGCTTATATCGAAATGATGACAAACTCAGGCAATATAGAGAAATGAGTGAATTTAATTGCCACTCTGGACTGCAAAGTTTTACATCTGTATCCGGGCCTTATGTTTGAAATAAACTGAAACAGGAGAGCTGAAAATCACTCATCTGGTTGGTTTTAGGAGAGTATTTTTATTATTTAGAAGAGTAAATTCTATTTATCATCATGTTAAATTGGACAATCCGCAAAAGCTGAAAACAGTGTACCTAATCTTTAATTAGCTGAGCTTTAGGTGAGGGTGAGTTAATACTCCCCTCTAATGTGAAGCCCTGCTGTATCATGCCTTAAAATGAGTTGGACACAAATATGATTGGCAAGAACAGAAAATGCCTGCGGTTGACACCTGGGTCAAACTAAAGCTGATGTTTACAATAACTGGGATTCCATACTGTATACACTGGCATATGACAGAATGTTAACATCTGTACCTCAGGTTTATTTGCCTGGGAACTGGACAGAGCTTGTCCTAAACTGAACAAAATTGAAAAAAATACATTAGGAACATTTTTGTTGTGTTCTATCAGAATCTGTCTTTGTGTTGTAGTGGGGGGAAAATGGCCGTTTTGATATCCCACATTTGGCATATCTGGTTTATAGGTCTGGTGACAGGTTTCTTTATCTGAATATTTTAGGCAAAGTGAACATCTGTGTACATATACATGAGACATGTCCAACTGGACAACTAGAAGTACAATAGCAGGCAGAGGGCATGTTATTGTATCAGATCAATGGCTGACACTGAGGAAATCTGACCATTCTCACATTACCTGTGTCATGGTAATACATTTTGTTGACCGACTGATTTACAGACTGGTGTTTAATGGTGTGCTTAATGGTAAATGTATTTCACTTATATGATGGCGGTGTACTTCCAATGAGTGAATACCAACACAACTATAATGTGAGGTGCTACAAGTGTTTTGTTGGAATAATTCATATTCCTCCATACATGTAGTTGACAGCTTAAAACAGTTTGTTGAGAAAAAGTAACTAAAAAGTGACTGTCCACATTACATATATATATACCATATTTTCTGTTATTTAACTTTAAAACAAATATATCTTCATATGAATCATATAAACCATCCCTGTACCAGTGTGATTAATTTTTAGAATACTCATAACATACATCTTTATCCTGAGTTATGCAATAGACATCTGATTAAACAGCCCTGCTGCTGAATATATTTCCTGATCAATACAGATCAATGATATGTTTTCATATTGTAAATATGTTCTTCTTTTGGTATTTATATCTATGATATATGCTATGCTATGAAACATATCAAAACAGTTCACCCATCTATACGTACACTATAAATCTCCTGCACACTTCAAAAGAAACAAGCACAAATAATCCCTGTACATACAGTTTACAGCTACCTGTCTGCCAGTACTCTAAAGGAATCTACCACTATCAGGTACATATACATATAGGTTCACAATTTTGTTATAAATCAATACAACATAAAAATGGTATGGTTATTGGGATAGCCTGTATGTCAGATAACTAAATATTGTCATATACTTTCATAACAAAGGACTATAGCTAAGCAGTCCTTCCTTCTTTAAACAATCAACAGACAATGATGAGTAATAGGTCAACCATAGTGAAAATACCATTGCTTCAGATCCACATGGCTATTTATTCAAATAGTGTCACACAGTATATCCCTGGACCATTGCACTTCATAATGTCATTCAGTCAACAATATAACATACTTTTAACCACATTTATGAGCACTCCTGTAGGTTATTCTCTTGTCGGGCTATTTAAGTATACCAACAGGATGTGTTAATGTCCTAATATTACTAGCGCAACCTGTTAGCTTTCTATTCTGTTAGGACCTGTACACAAGCATCAATAATTCAGTTTAAATATCAAAGATCATTAAAAATTAATGGTAGAAACTGTAAATTTCCAGGTGGTTAAAGGGTATTGTGCAATCATGAGTCGATAAATTCTGGTGACCTGCGCACAAGCTTCAATATTGCAATTTAGACATGAAAGATAATGGTAAAAAATTTACATTTTCAGATGTTTATAGTGTATTGAGCAATCACTAGTCGAAGAATTCTGGTGGTTTGTGCACAGTCAGTTTAGACATGAAAGATAATGGTAGAAATTTTAAATTTAATGGTGGTAATACTTTAAATTTCCCAGGTGGTTATACATGTACGGTATTGAGCAATGATTAGTCAATGAATGATTGTGAACAAGCTTCAATATTTTAGTTTAGACATAAAAGATTAAAAAACACAGGTAGAAACTGATCATTTCCAGGTGGTTAAAGTGAATTGAGCAAACAGAAGTCAATTCTGGTGAAAGTGTTGATCTACCTGCCATTTTGTTAGGTCCTGTAATGTTCAGCCCAGGTTGTCACAGAAATCAGGTACGGCCGTAATCTTCACTTAACACAGACTGTCTCTTTGATAACCAATTAGCTAATGAACATTAACACGACCAAAATGGAAATTCCTGGCTAAGGATGGTTAACAATTCAACAATAAGGTCTACTCACTGTAGATTACCATGAACGGAAAGTAACAGTAGCTTCCTACCCTTTGATAGAGGCTTAGCCCCCATAAACCAGGTAGACAGGTATGGCCCAGCAGGGAGGACTCCCTAGCCACTTAACACTGTGATCTAGTCACCTAACACGCCATACTGGAAACTAAACAATGGCCAGTATTTTACAGGGCTGTTAATGATTGAAGGAATGAATGAAAGACAGGTGGGTATAAGCTTACCTGTACACTTTAACAGCCATGTACAGTCTCAGTTGGCCTGCCGGATGTTAATGAGTCAAGCCATGTAGTGACACACGCCGCTTACGCTACTCTCCAATCTAGAAATCAATAGTAAGCCACCATCATACACAAACAGACGTTGAAATGCACTCTGTCCGCTCAGACTCACATTGACGCACACCTGGATTCAGTTACCTGTAACACGCAACAACAACACCCCTTTATTATGTGTCAAGCATGATATCTAGGCTATTTTTGTATTAGTGTTTAAATAAATGTGATAAAAAAATGATAAAAAAGCTATTAACACACTTGAAATTGAATTCCTCATCATCTAATTCTGAGTAGTGGTCTACTTAGCACATGGCTAGATAAGTTGCAGTAACATCACTTTAAACAGAGTTATACTGACAGTTATGTAATATCCCATTATCATCTATGGTATAGTTAACATGGAATTGCTAAAAGCTTTTAATAATCTGGCACCCCAAAAAATTTTTTTGGCCTTTAAAAAATCAATAAAACATAAATGTAAGACTTTAACCAATAAAAATATCTTGGACTTGAAAAATATATTGTGTATTTAACATATTTAAAAAAATCTTTGTTTACTACAATAGTAGTAATCTTGTACAATGTTGTAGAATCAGTTTTTTTTTTTTCCTTTGATTTGTTACTTCATGGAACAAAAAGTGTACTTATTTAGCTAGTCTTCTTTTTTTTTTTTTTTTCCCATTTTGGGCATGTTTGTCATCCATGTAAACAATACATTCAGAAATTATATGGAAATTCATACACTTCGTTTGTGGAACTTGTGTTCTTTGTTTGAGCTTTAAGAGTTTACACTGCATCAGCATCAATGGTAAAATTATCATAGATATCAGTTTACTGTCAGACACAACTGTTGTTATGATTGATTGGTGCCCAAGGGTATTTCACTGATATCTGGATGATGTACTCTAACAGTGAATAGCTGGACTAAACAAGACAAAAAAACTGTTAAAAAAAATAATCTACCTCCACCAGAGATCAGTAAAGACAGGCACGACTAATGCCTGAACACGTTACCTTTAACCAGCACATCTTTCATGATTAATAAAATTTGACCTCTCACATGCATCGAATAAAATGGTTCCCGTAACAGCAGACTTATTATAAATACAACTTCATTCTGATGGCCTTTGTATGTATAAAAAACACTGAAATATTGAATCTAAATTAGATTATTTTTTTTGTGTAGAATTATGCATTTGTCTATTATGCAATATTCCTCACTCTAAGGCATATTAAAACAATACAAGTATTTTTGTAACACATATAAACATTACAGTGAATTATTACCCATGGGTCCTAAGACGAACAAAAAACTGTTTATTATTAAAAGAGTTTTTAAAAACTCATTATGTATCCAACAATTAAAAGTGTATCAGACTCATCACGATGTGTGTGCGTTTGCCTGCCTTGGGCTCATTAAAATTAAGAAGAAGTAAAAAATTTAGTAATTAAAAAACCCTGAGGATAAATTATGTATCACAAAACCTGCTATGGCAAATAACAACAAGATTTTTATAAGTTATAATTTAAATGTTTTCCCTTTCAAGCTTGAATTCCTTTGGCCGAGTTATTATGGCAGCAGCTGTGGTATGGGCTTACAAAACATTTATAATTGAGCCGTTTTTGAGCAAGAGATTAGGCTAATTTGTCTGATGCTCTAATTTACTTTGTCAAGTCTGGCAGATTGAAGCGGGTGGCAATGGGATGGGGTGGGGCGGGGGACAAGGGTCTGTCTGGGAAGTAATAGGGTTTTTTTTAGGAGATTTTAAAAATGTTCATTATGATTTGACAAATTTTATATAAACTTATTTCTTGTTGTTTCAAATAATATAATATATCCATGATCATTTTCCGGTATGATATAAACACTACTTTAAATGTTCTAAGGTTTTTAACTATTAGTAGTAAGTACAATCAAATTCTTGTGAGAGTTTCTATAGGGGATGACACTAGGATAACTTTTGTACACTATACCAAGCCACTGCGCATTAATTTCTGCCAATAATGCCACAAACCAGCAGATAAAAGTCAATGTCTTGACGTAGGAAGTAGAATTGATTCTATTTTAGAATGTACTTAGTAGTTTACTGGTGTTGAATAGATATTTATTGGGGATTAATGTCATAGTCAAGGGTCAAAAACATTTCATTTATATGACCAAAGTATTGTTCAATTCTCAATGTGCTTTACTTAAATACAGTGAAAAACTGGGAGGAAACCTAGATTACCAGAGCCATATCATGTGATTCATTCATACACCCGTCAGAGGTTAAAAGACAGACTCAAGCCCTATCATTAAATTTTGACCCTACCCCTTTTTTTTTTTTTTGACTGCATTTTATTCATCAATTGTATTGGTAATTTGTTGAATCAAGTTTATTGTAACATAGTTACTTGGATTCTAACAATACTAGCAGAACAATATACTAATATCATACTAGTAACATTTGTTTTCGTGGCCCCCAACACAGCCATTGCACTGATGGCACGAAGCAGTTTAGCCATCCTATTAACCAAGCAGTAGCCAGGTTCACTAGTGGAAAAAACTTCCATGTAATCTTGTCATACAGGTTCAAAGACAGACAATATACCTTGTCAGAATATATACACAGGTAACACTTTTAGTTCAAAGCACCAACTCATTAAAAAAAAAGCGTTTACCATTTTGTCTTTTCTTATCCATTGCAATGAATATCTAGACTGTTAATTGATTAATAGATTGATTTGAATCAGGATTTAGTTCAATGTACAGTTTAGCAAAATGCAGGGATTTGGCTGCAGGATTATAGTCAGGTTTGAACATCATTCCTGGCTGATGACCAGCCCTGGAAAATCATGCGACTAAGCGACCCACGATCGCGTGAAATCCTACTTCTGGTGAAAATTTTATAATATAAAAAAAAGAAATGTTTTTTTATTTTTATTATTTAAGAAAAAAATTTATTCTAATTTTGTCTAACTCTTTTTCACTGTACCGGTATGTAGAATCTGGTGAGAAATATTTAACCTGAAAATTAGTGGTCACGAGAAATTTTATTAAAATTTTTTGTTGTATTCCAACAGTGCATTATCAGATTAACATATACATGTAACCCTTAAAAGTGAAGTGTTTTGCTGAGTGGAATTACTATTCCTCCACTGCTAAGTAAAGACAGTAGTAAACACACTACGCTTAGCCAGAGAGCAGAATACAGGGTGGTAGGACAAATTATTTGACAAGTGACAATCAGTAATCTATGATAAAATCAGACATGGTCTGCTAACTACAAGTATCAGATTTGCATGCATTTATCTATTTGCATGTCTCAGCTACAAGTGCACCGATCAACCTGATAAATCTGGATTAACAAGGCAAAAAAAAAAGATAAAAAGTTGCACAATGGCTTTTGTAAGTTACAAAACCAAATATATGATAGGCTTTAGAGTATTAGAATAATTAATACTTGATTACAAGTAGGTGATTCTGGATTTTTCCACCAAAGCTGATAGCAAGTTTTCTGAATCTAGAGTTCATTCGGACTTGCATGTGTTCTCTATGGCTGGAAATAGTAATGGTGATGTACATGTACTTAACTTGTTTGTCCCATTATCTCGTATTCTATAGTCAATCAAGTGAAAATTTGTTTGTATGTTAAACTAATTTATTTAAAAGATGCACAAGATATGTTTTTGAGTTTGCCACATACAGGTGTTCATCATGAGATGCAATTTAGCACTCAGAATAAATCATAATCAAATTGATTGATTGTTTTATAGATTGACTGGCGTTTTATGCCATACTCAAGGGAGATCACTTATATGATGGCAGTAAAATCCACAGTATACTGTCAGGTTAGCACAACTATAAGTGTTTTCCTATGTTGGCAAAATAAGGTTCCTCTAGTAAAAAGAACATTGCTATGCTCTAAAAGACACAGCTCTAAACTGACTGCACTTAATAGCCATAGGGGTTAATCAAAATTAAAAGTTTGAAAAACATTATTGCCCATTATTGTTGCGTTTGTCATTATACAAATAAACATACATTTAGGGCATGTAATCTTATTGCTTTCAATTTGTTCCATGTGCTTAAATTTAATTGATATGATGGGAATATATCTAGGTCCTTCACTTCAAATTTTCACACAGAAGTTGTGACGGAATATTCCTCAATTTCTCTTGTTTGCGGATAACCTAACAAGTGTGTAAATAATCAACAATCACATGCGAGACACTTGCTGTTTTCCATCCATAAAGATGATTTATGCCACCTTTGATACAAGTAGAAATGCAATAAAATTCATCAGTCGTCAGTAGGCACTTGAGCCATATAGCCCCTATCCACCATTGACAGGCATGGTCGATTTTCATCTTGGTGCTTAATTTACATCAAATTTCTATAGATAAAACTTCTAAATAGCACTTGGGATATGATAAACTGTGCTGAATTTACAGTGTCAAGTTAAAAACTTACAGATCTATAAATAGTACCCTGTCAAACTACTGACAAAAACCCTTACCTGTGTGTGGTAGTGGATCTTAATAATCCTAATATGAAGCCCAGTAGAGGGTAGAAGTTTCAAGCTTGTGTGCCCTGCATGTGGCCCACATCATTGACAACATCTGTCCACTGTGTATTTAAACTCCAACAGTGATTCCCATTGTCAAGCCTGCCATACACCTTTGGCCTCTGTTATCTGGGTCAAACAAGGTAGGCAGGCTGCTTGCACAGAGATAGGGAGACAGGGAATAGAGCACTATGGGGGCTAGACTACACTTAGAGAATTTCCTCTTGTATTAAATCAACTGGACATCACAAGTCAAACAGTATATTTATCAAAGACATACTCCCTGCGAAGAAGTAAACACTAGTATACTACATGCATATAGCTAGTGCATGAGATATACCGTAGTTTAATATGTTACAGAGTAGAAAAGTCATTGCATGACGATTTTGGCCTGCTTTAACTTGGAAGACTTCAAGCGACGCTAAAAAACAATAACATTTTCACCTGCAAACCTTCCTTGGTCCCACATTGTCACCTGTCGTACAAATATATACTTTTAGGAATAAATAATGCATTTAGACAGGAAGCCCCTTGCAGAATATGAATTCTTCAAGTTTCTGTCCAAATTATACCTTCTCCTTAATTTGTAAAAAAATAACATAAAAAAACAACAAATATATCAATCAAAAAGATACACCAACCCACTGATTTATTTGTGTTTCATTTTGTGCTTAAAAATGTATTTCCTGGTATCCCAATATATTGATATATTGTAATACTAATTTGTAATCCCAGGTAGGGGCCTACTGGTATTTCAATGGGTGACGGCGGTAGAGTCAATAAAGCGTAAGCCTGCATTGACGTAGCACAATGTATAGGGCTAATTCCTCCGTCTTAGCCCTACCTAAACCCATGTAGCCTATCTAAACCCATGGTGAAAGTTGAAAATCGATAGGCCGCTATGGCCGGCCTCTCAAAACAAATATCCGATTTTTCTCTGATT